>BQKZ01005646.1:0-12920 GCA_036244855.1 Temnopleurus reevesii | reverse complement strand
TAATCCTCCTATCGTATCTCTTATATAAGCACTGATATTTTCCAGTGTCACTAATATCTGCACTTGTAATGGTAAGCACACTTGAATGTTTATTGATGGGACTACACGTTGAACATTGATCCTGTTCAATTGATATTCTAGTTCTTTCGATATCATAAGGATGAATCCAGTCTAGTTTAAAAGCTCCTTTGCATCTGAGTTGGAGTGTAATGTTCTGTGAAATGATGAGTGTGGAGAGCTCTGTGTTTAACCTCGGTGGGCCTGCTTTTGTGAGTGATAGTCCTGCAAAGAAAGAGAAAAGGAACAAAATATTAATCTTCAATCTATTTGCTATATTTGAATAATGTAATATTATGCATTATCTAAATATTGTATTAGAGTAAAACTTGGATAAGTAACCGCCTTTATATAGGGATTTACACCTGTCTACAGTGGCCCCCTACATTGGATTGTTTCAGATGAAAATACATGTATGTAATAAACCTGTCTATAGAAGTCCAATGTCTAGAATGGCCACTTTATCTGTTTCCCTTGGGTGAACACATTGGACAGGTTTAACTGTATAATTATATATTTCTTTCAAAGATCAATTCCAGATTAAAAATTGTTTAGTCTTTAATTTGTGTTTGATACCTCAAATTTACATGTATTCATAATGACATATTTGTATAGTGGAATACAATTTTTACTTAAATCAAATTCATATTGCAGCATCAATTCCGATACTATTCTGTTGATTAAATAAAAAGGTCTTCAATGCTTCTTGATCAAGGTTTGACATCCTTGTACAATATAAAATTCATTTTCACAATATCATTGACAATGTCTTTCAAATTTGCTTTCATTTTACATGCACTAATATTACTTTGGATCAACTATGTTTCAGCCAATACAACCATTTACCAAACATTGCAATATTCAAATCATATTCCAATCTTATTATCCTTTCCATCATTAGAGTGTCAGTTCATCTATTAAACAAGTATATAAAGACATATGTCCAAACAGCACCTCTGTTTTTGAATAAAAACACATCTTCCTCAGATGTATAAGTGGTGGATTATGACTCTAATCTTACCAACTCAAAACAAACTTGATAAGATTAAAAGAGATCGACTGAACACCAGGCCTACATTATGACACTTCAAGATGCACACATACAATATGCACCAGGAAGCAAGCATATTGCCATATCATTCTGGTGTTGACTTCATGTTAAGCTTTTTATTAAAGAGCAAGGGAACCAGCACCAATTATGAAATTCTTTATCAAGGAAAAATATGCATAGTAGCTAAAACATATCCCTATCAAATGAGATAAAGTTCAAATTCTCGTACATCTATAATTTTCCAAACTTTCCTTATTTTATAAGCAGCTCTACAAACATTATTATTATCATCCCCAACCACATCTTTAGAAATTAAATGCTAGATACCACAATGTTCTAAGACTGCAAATTATATTCCACATCAAATCAGCTATACTAGCAGAAAGTCAAAGTGGCTTTGACATTTTATGATGGATAGGCCTTCCTATATCAAATTTATATATGAACAACACAATATAACACTGTTTCTGTAAAATAAAGTGGGTCATAGATATGAGATCCGTACACCGTCTATTGAACTGTGCTTACACAACAATCACAAGCCGGTTCCGATTTGAATAACATTACAAAGGACCATTAAATAGGCGTTCTATATAGTTTTACGGAAATAGTGTATATTGTGTTGAGCATACATTACATATGTAGACAACAACATACTTAGGTTTGACTGAAACTAGTATTTGACAAATCATCACACCCAGAATGGTCATTGTGATGGTCAAGGTAACAATTATTTGGTTATCTGGTTTTTGGAGGGGTCAGTGAAAGTAAAAACCCATTTGATTTATTGAGGAAGTTGTGTTTTTTCTCTCTGACATGCTGCATAGAATCTGTGTGACAAAACAACCCTGCATGTGGGCAACTTTAATAAACAACAGCTTCAAAGGATTGTAAATCATGTAGTTCCACCTGAACTATGGATTTTATTGCAGGTAAACAATTTTAAAAATACACCATTTCTAATTCATATCTAACATTGAGAGTATTTAGCACAATTCTATAGTTTTTAGGTCACAAACCATATTGTTCAATTCTATAAACCTAGAAAGACATCAAGTTTCATCATTATATTTGTTTTAAATGCTCACAACCATGTACTGTACAATAAAAAAAAGAGCAGCTATTAACACACCCTAGTCAGGAATATAGCTGCCTTATGGTTCATACAACTCAACCATACTACTATAACATCTCGAAGTTCTTCAAAATTTGCAACTCAAATGGATTCTAATTCTAACATTAAATAAGCATCATCTAATACAGGAGCAATACAGGAGCATCTTTGGGACATCATTCTGCAAATGACTGTCTTTCTAATGAGGTTGTAATTGTATTTCCTTCTCCTAAAAAGAGGGAACCAGGTGGGTCCAGCAGGGGGGAAGATTACAGGTTTGAGGGGAGCATTAGACTAACCCTATTCTTTTAAATTATAATTGATGATTTGATTCAGTTCAATTATTGGTAATATTATTAAGATATCTTACTCTAAGTAATGCAAGAGTGTAGAATTTCAAACATGGTATCGGAAGTTGGAATTTATTCATTCGAACGTCATCGACATTATATAGCCAACATTTTGTTCTGATTACATTTTTTTGGTGTACCAAAGATACTAGCCCTATACAAATGTCCAGAAAATTGAGTAAAAAAAATATTTATTTTGGCGTAAAAGTCATTTTAGGTTGGCAACATCACTTCTGCAGAAATAGAAGGATACAAGAGCTTGGCAATTGTATGACATTTTTCTACTTGAAATTATAAGAGTTGATCTTTATATGAATCATATTGCATTATGCCACTGCTACTAAAATAGATAGGACCTCGCTAATCATGAACCAAAAACATCGTCAAAGAAACAGAGGGAGAACATGGTCTCCAAATCCAAAGGTCGCATCATACCCTTCCCTCCCCTCCCCCATCTGCTGTATCCCATTTTGAGAAAATCCTATTCCAGTTTCCTCGAAATTACAAGCAGCTATAGTGGTCCCAGAAATAGTAAACACGAACAAGGTATGAAGCACAGATAACTGTCTACCACACATGAAACAGTACACCTAAAAGATTGAAGTCTGGTAATAGATAAGTAGCTTCCTGGACGGAGGTAATTGAGTTCCAGCATGGGTCCAGTTCCAAGCCTGTATCTAGTCCTTCACAGAGTGTGTCAAAAGAAAAATTTACACTTTACATGGCACAAACTATTTACACAAAATAAAGTGGGTCGTGGACGATTGAGCCGTATGCTGCGTATTGAACGATGCAGGCAAAGCAATCATAAGCCGGTTCCGATTTGAATAGTATTACAAAGGAGCATTGAATTAGCGTTCGACTTAATTTTACAGAAATAGATTGTATTGTGTTAATTTCTAAACGATTGACAGAAATTCATCTGAACTATTATCAGGAGATATTCACATTCAAATATATTCCATAACCATATCTATCACAAGCCACTAACATTAATGATTTTCATTCATGCTTGGGTGAACACTAGCTGTCTATATCCAGGGTGTAAAAAAAAAACGCCTTGCACCAACATTGGCCTGAATAGATCTCAAACAACTCTTCAGAATAGTCACTCCCATATAGAGAAATTTCTCTTAGCCATTGGTCAATGGAGATTTCACGCTATTTTGCCAGAATTTGGTTTCGGGTTCTATTGATCTTATGCATGTATGAGATGATTACAATTAGCAATTCTATCAATAACTGTCATAATATCTTCTTAATTTCAAGACTTAGTAAATTTCCTTGGAAAGGAAACAATGATCATTTTTACACAAGGCATTTTTTATACTTGTTCATAATCAGACAGTGTTCGGCCATGCATGAATCAAAATTAATTTGGTTAGTGGGACCTAATAGATAAGGCAATTGAGCATCAATAAACATGAAAAAATCCTTAAATATTATGAACTGAATTTTTGAACATGAAACTTTTGAACAAAGAAATTGGGGCTCCAAGCCAAGACCTCTATATTCAAATTTTTGAGAGACTTCTCAAAAGTGTAAATTTTGTATACACTCTGTAGTATTAGGCCCATGCAGAGAGAAAGGATACAGAGTCTACTATCAATAGACCGAAGATTCAATCACGCAACCTGGCAATTTGTAGCCCCATGGGTCAATTTGGAAAAGAACATTTTTTACAAAAATTTACAAAATACAAGAGGGAAAAACAATTTTATTGGACAAAATGTTCATGCTGTAGATGGCTCAAGTATAAATATAGCACCTTTATATAAGTTTACAACCCATCTAATGCTATGTTATCCAATACTGAGTTTTCCAACCTTTTGTTGGGACACTTTCAAGACTGGTGGTACATGCTTTGAAATATATTGATATATCTGTTATACATAATTCTTACTTGGGATTATATATGATTTGTTGCCCATTTTGCTATTTACAGGGGATAGGGGCATAGAGTCAAAGTGGGAAAGTTGAAAGAGAAATGTGAAATGAAATAAAAAACATGAAACATGATAATTGAGAGGGAATATAAAGGACATTCAATTGAGTGATTTTTTTTCATTTGGTTGATAACAATTATAATAGACCTTTCCTTATCTCAACATGGATGATTATCAGTGCACTTCTGAAATAAATAAATAAATTCATAGGCACACTTCGGTAGGTTAAAGATTCGATTCAAGCCCGAGTACGCCTGTGAATTCATTTTCACAGCATCTTGTCAACACATAGTTCAGTGTGGGTCCATGTTGGGGTAAGGCAAAGAATTACTTGAATAGTAGAGTTTATTTCAAATTGAGGACTGAACCTAATAAATCTACAACAAAAACACATAAGACATCACCAAAATCATACGAGAGATATCTGAGATCGCTACGTAAAGGCAGGTTGGGTGAAAAAAGCTAAAACTTTGCAACAATTAAGCTTGACAGAATGCTTCCAAGCCAAACTCTCACCACAGAGTGCATTGCCTAATATGATTATGGTAAAAGAAGGCTTCCAGTTCTTCAACCGCAAAGCCTCGAGCCGTGCAATAAGAAACGCTTCCAGGAGAATAAGCTCCTAAATAGGTGCTGGGCGGGTGACAATCTACCCCCATGAAGTATGAAAATTAGCTTGTAATGGGAGAAAGAATCAGAATAGTTTACAAGGAACCGCGTCCAACGAGGGTCCCAACCTCGTTACTAATGGCGAGTGACAAGCGAAGAAACAACCTGTTTCAAATTTAACTCCCAACAAAATACTTCCACAGAGAGCTTTTGTGTAATGGCGAAAACGTTGTTTAGTCCTTTTTGTATTATATGAAAACTGTATTGCTGAAACATTGCAGGAGACGAGTAATAATAACTTTCTCTTTCATTTAAAAGTACTTTATTCTGCTGCCAAATATCTGTAACAAAGAAACAAGTTGTACATTACTAGCCATGACATTCCTGCAAGACTTTGTGAATCAACATGCCTTCAAAATGTGCATAAATACTGTTTAATACAGATGCAAGTTTTAGAAATACCAACATCCATAAGGCATTGAATTTTTAATCATATTTGATATTTCATGGAGTGAAGAACAGATGGAATCAAGAAAATATCAGAAATTAAAAAACACAAACAGATCAATTTTTTGGAATGTAATAGGAAATTTGTGGAGACACAAACGGGTCAATGAATAAAATATGTCGGTTGAGCGGAAAGAAAGGTAGAGCAGCCAGAGAGGAAATGGGAGATGGAGGAACAGAGAAAGCGAGAGAGAGATATAGAAGAAGAAGAAGAAGAAGAAGAAGAAGAAGAAGAAGAAGCAGCAGAGGTAGATGTGGCAAGAGAGGAATGTTGTTACACAGACAGATTAGAAGCCATTTAGAAACAGATGGACTCGAGAATCAATCAAGAATTAAATAAACCATTTAGAAACTAAACCGCCGAAAACCAGCAATCCTACCAATCTCACTGAACTGCCTGAAACTGCTTATTATTTTCAACACACTATTTTATCCATTCTATAATGATAAATTTGGTGCTTATATGATCCTTTTGATTTCAAGACGATGATTCTATAAAGAAAACTATAATGTTTATAAACATGCACTCAAGACAGCAATAATGCTACACCTTCCAGTGAGTACTGTACATTTAGGAATTTCATACACAATCTACAGTTGCTCATGGATTAAAAAAAAAAGTTTTTAAGAAATTGACAATGCCAACGCAATTGGGTTTTAATACATTACACATACAGTATCTAACTGTCCAACTTTATATAAACTTCCCAAAGAATATTAAATTATCTATTTTCATTAGAATCACGTTTGTGTCAACTGTAAAATGCACTTCATGCCAGACCTAGTGCTTTAAATACTAGATATATTGAATATCTTGAACATAGTTGAAAACTGACCCTTGAATTTCATTGGTAAAAGTTCAACTAAACAAAACTTTGCTTTACTGTGGTTTCATTATATGGCTCTAAATTTGGAATGAAGAAACCAGACAATGTCCGTACTTTGAGGATATCCTTATGACTGGCGTTCAGGAAGATTATGGCTTAATTATCAACAGTAGATATCAATTGTCTGTCTCAAGTTTGGTTGTTGTTGTTGTTGCTGTTGTAATTCATCATACATATCAATTCTGTCCCTATTCTGTTTGCATAAAAACTTGTATAGTATAGTATAGAATTACTCACCTTAAATGTTACTATTATAAAATCAAAACAATATTTTGATGAACTATATAAAAAAAAACAATTATGGTGTCTGTATTCAAAGGGTAAAAAGTCATCCATCAACTCAAGATCATATGATTTTTCACTTGTCATTTATAAGTAAATCATATATCATCATACAAATTTGTTTTCTTTTTTTTTTTGCATGTGGCTTGGTGTTTAATAAAGACTACTTGAAGATATAAGATATTTATCATAACAGGGTACAGAATTTCAAAGAATTGTTACAGCAATATTATTTTGATAGTGAAAAGTATCTAGTCCTGCGTCTCTACAGAAAAAAACTCGAACCATGGCTATGTTAAGTCAACACTCACTTAAATAAGCTATATGAGTAGGATATAAAAGACAAGCATCCCACTTGTACAGGATGATGAGTTGGGAGCAATGTCAGATAGACCTTGGCCAATGCCCAAGAATTGCAGCCAAAAAGGAAGTCGCATATTTCCAGCAGCCTGGCAAAACGTCCTAGTTTTTCTTCATATTTCAGACCTTCAGAAAGTGGAGATCACTTCTATGTCTGAATTATCCTCTATTTACTTGACTTTACAAAGTTTGTCAAGAGATTTAGGGTGGTGGGTGGCGAGGTGTTGTTAGGAACAGGCTCTTGACCTCCTACACTGTAAGAATTAACATAAAACTTATAGAAATTATAAAAAATATGGATTTATATTCCATTACTTTGTATTATCTAACGGTTTTTAGAATGATATTTAAACCAATATCAATTTTGTTAATTGAATATAACTGTAAGAACAAAAATGAATGAATTACAAGCTTCTACCTTCATATCTGATAAAACTCTTTATCACTTTACCCCAAAACAATATTTTCATTAAATAATGACCTATTCTCAAATTTCATGATCTTTTCAACAATATCTCAAGGACTTAAACTTTCCTATTTCGTCATATAAGTGTTTTGTTTCCACTGAAAAAATCCTTTGAATATATTTCTACTACTTAGCAGCTCTGAAAGAACATTACAAACTGAAACTTGTTTATTCATGCAAAATCATTTTGAAATTGTAGATTTCCTTAAACCAACATCAAAACAGTCTCATAAAGTATCAAGTATATCTGCATCTGACATCTGATCTCAGACAAATGATTTTTGGATACAGATTGTAACATACACTATTTTGATATGCTACTGTTGTGGAAGCACCCTGTGGATAGGGAGGAACTGATATGTTTATTCAATTTTTCGCGTTTGGAAGGAAATAAGTCATTAAAATCATATTAGCTTACAATAAAGACCAGGGGCGTGATAGAGTTCACTGCTAGTGTGTTCTGGCATTGATAATTCATTCAACAATGGCCGAGGTAATGCAGATAATTGTGAATTTCTGTTAAAAAGCAGATCTGCATTGTATGACATGATATATTCATTACAGCTCATGGTATCGTTTACGTATTGTCAGAGTAATCTGTGACTTTTGGAATACAATCTTGCTATGGCTATAGAATAAGAAATATAAATAATATTATTATATCAGAATCTCAGTCAGATGTAGAAAGTAATATTTTGTTAATGAAGAAACTTGCATCCCCTATAAAATAAAAAAGAGCATATTTTCAGAGAATCAATTTTCAGAGAGTCAATAACTTTGATAAAGTGCACTCACCTCTGCAAATTCAAATCTATAGATCTGTAAATCACTATTATATTCATTCAAGAGCAAAACCTTTTTATCAGAATCTATAATTATGTCGATTACTAATATATCACAAAAATAAACCACTAGTCTAGCACAGGTTGATGACCTGTATAACAAGCCTTGTCACACCAAACCAGGCCTCCATTATTGAAAGAAATACAGCTCAGATTTTTATCAAATAATCAACCCAACTATTAAGTAGCTGTTAATTGAGAAATTCATGCAGTGGACTGACAAATGAGAAATCTGGAAATGTAATTTACCACGATTTTGAGATGGGGTCATTATCAGAATGGTGATTGTCAACTGCTTTTCATTAACACTTGCCTGGTGTCACGTTTTTACCAAAGATTAAATGACTGGATTACAAAGTGTGGCTCAGTGGTAGAGCATCTGCCCCATGAACGGAAGGTTGTGAGTTCAATCCCAGGCCAAGTCATACCAAAGACTTATAAAAATGGGACCATCTGCCTTCTTGTCAGGCGCTCGGCATTTAAGAATGGTGGAGGGTTATAATAACTTTATGTTATGCAGGGCCTCTGGAAGAACAGCTTACAGTTGAAAGTGGCTACCCTGGGTGTTGTTGTTATTATTATTATTAATGTTAATACTAGTAGTAGTAGTAGTAGTAGAAGTAGTAGATACTAAAATGACAAAGGAATGTAAACAGTTCACCAGATGAATATCTAGCAGTATATATTCACATGCACTCTTTTTCCTATTATATTACTGCGAAAAAGGAAGGAAGAATGCAGGCTATATCTTCATGACAAAGACAATTAAAAAACAGTAAACTGTATGATATAGAAATGTAGGAACAAATACATAAGGAGCAATATACAAACATGAATCAGGCTATATATCTAGCAATAGGCCTATGTCAAATTTTGACACTTTCAATATGAAATATGGAACAGAAAGGTAAAAACTGAAAACAAAGAAGTGGAAGACATCTACAATGTAAAGCTTACTCGTAAACGAACAAAGAATAAAGGAAAATCAAACATTTTTATCAAATGAAAAAATGAGGGTGGCAGACCTTTAAGATTTCTAGAAATAGCACCATTTTTCACCGTCTTTCTTCAATGAATTATCATGACAACCTGTTCCGTATATAAATATGATGGTCGTAATTTCTGATGGGCATAACTGTCAAACAAAAGTATAGGATTTCATAATCTTATTGGCATGTGTGTTTACAAAGAGCACATCCTTTAAACAGACAGTTTGGACTCATGCCATTGGTTAGAAATATGAACTGACATAAGTGACCAAATATGGCAAGTTCTGGATGAGCAAAACCAGCTTTTCTTTAACTCTTTTACATTTATAGTTTCAAATTGTGACAAAATTTGAAAGGAAGATACAAAGTTTCAAAGTCTTTCTTAATTACAAGTTGAATTGGATATCATACATTTTGCATTGTATTGTAACATGTATTTATCACTTTATTATCATGAATCATGAATAAAAATCTCTTTCAGATAGGCCTACACTGTAACTGTAACTATTATCAGACATGCAGGCCTGCATGTGAAGATGATAGGAAAAGAATGGTACATGTGTGTTTATTGGATATACATGTAATTGAATGGAATAATTGAATTTGAAGGAAAAAAATAAAGATAGAATAACAAAGATCATTAGTGAATAGGTGAATCACAATTTCTTATCTTGCGACAAAGTCAAACTATGTACCCTATACGAAATTCTCAACACTCATCTGTATAATTCATCTTATTTTATCTGGTACATATTTAAGTGAAGTTCTTACTTATGAGACATTTGATTTGAATGAAAGCGATTACAAATAAAAAATTATAGGGCATAATGCAATCTTGATAAACCCAGCTTCATCTCATAAAAATGGTGTCTTGTGTATAAATACAGGGACCATTAGTTAAACAGGGTTTTCTTTTACAACGAAAGGGGCTCCCTGTTCACAGCAAATTAAAAAAAAATAAACCTTTCCAAGATTTACTTCCAAATCTATTGAAAAATTCCCCAATTCACAGATTTCTGACTGAAAATAATATTGAATATTTCATTTTCTGACCAGAATACTCTTTAGGTGTAAACTTAACAATATATTCCGAGTCACAACTTCAAACCAAGAAAAATTGTGCTTTGTGCTACAAAGATCATTGGTCAAAAAGTAAATTTTCTATGGTTTAATACGTCAAAATCCAATGGAAAGGAACCTCAGATTACTGATTTCTGACTGAAAATAAAAAAATAAAACATGTCATTTTCTGTCCAGAATACTATACTCTGTGTATGTTTAAATTATATATTCTGAGTCACAACTTCAATCCTAGAAAAAAGATGTCTTGTGATACAGTAACCATTGGTAAAAAAAAAAGTAAACTTTTCCATGGCTTACATCAAAATCCATTTAAAAACTCCCCCAGGATACAAATTTTGGACCAAAAATACAAAAATGAATATTTCATGTTCTAACCAGAATAGTCTATAACCGTGCAATTTAACAAAATATTCTGAGTCAAAACTTCAATTCACCCAAAATGGTGTCTTGTGACACAGGCACCATTGGTCAAAAGAGTAAACTTTTCCATGATTTACATCCAAATCCAATAAAACGTTCCTCAAGATACACATTTTGGACCAAAAATAAAAAAGAAATATTTCATGTTCTAACCAGAAGAGTCTATGACCGTGCAAATTTAACAAAATATTCAGAGTCACAACTTCAATCCACCCAAAATAGTGTCTTGTAATACAGGGACCAATGGTCAAAAGAGTAAACTTTTCCATGATTTACATCCAAATCCATTGAAAAGTTCCTCAGGATACAGATTTCTGACCAAAAATAAAAAATTAATATTTCATTTTCTGACCAGAATACACTGTGTACGTGGGTGTAGATTCAACAATGTATCATGAGTCAGTTCATAAACAGGAATGAAAAGTGTTTAGTAGATCATTATCAAACTCTCCTTGGATTTGGGACATCACTGATCTGCCTGAACCCCTTATCATAGATGTACACATGGTACAAGAGTAGAACCAAACATCTGCTACTCTATATCCATGCATTCTTATCAATTATCCATTTACTCCATTTGAGCCCTGTTCACATCCATCATGGTAGGTTTGAAACTATGAGTTCATGAACCCTAGTGGGAAATTGAACGATAAAAGTAGACAGAGAAAGATACAATGAGCGTATATAGATTGGAAATAATTTCATAAATTCAAGCTTAAGCTTTGGCCAGCAGTTAGCTTCATTGGAAATGGCACTTAATGCTGATACTCTTAAATATGATAAAAAACTTCTTATACATTCAAAAAGTCATTGATGTACATGATTGGTAAGAACCAACAAATTTCAGAAATTATGAAACAGGCTTGATCGTGACTTTTGACTTGACTTATTCTTAATTTGAACAACTAAATGATTTGATACATTAAAAATTGTTGCAAAATGTACGCAATGATTTTTAAACTTTCGTGTTAGCATGGTTCCTAGTTGCCTACTATAGACAGAGTCTGTTAGGATCATTATCTTGTTATCACATTATCTTCTCTCTGATGCATCTACTTGCAGTAGCACTGTCAAAGTTATGGGGCACCATACATTTTACATGAAGTGTATGAGATGTATTTCACATTTCATTTGTTGGTTATTTCTCTAGCAATGTTTGCATTATATTTCATTTCCCTGCGGCAAAGTTTAAGATATTTGTCACCAAACTTGTATCAGATTTCAAAATTTTGCTAAAATTTTATTGTTTTTATGAAACAAACTTGGTGACTTCAATGCTAGTCAAGAAGTATCTTTTGCAAACTTTGCAAATATTGTTCAACTATCCGAAGGATAATGATGTAGTTGTAAACTTCACAATGTTTATCTCAAACAGTCGACAAATGATAATGCTATATATAGGAGAAAACAAAGCATAAGGCATGATTTCCATACATGTGTAACTAGCGATTAAATACATCATGCATTCACAATCGGTACTTCATTCCAAGTATATTGGCTAATTTGAATTTGAGTTTATTCGTCAAACTACATAGACATACTGTAATCAACATTTGTTCAAAAAATAGAATTTTACAAATTTACAATACTTTACAATACAATACAATATTTTATGAACAGAATGCTGACTGCTTATGTTGATAATGTTTAAATAAATTTCCAATACTTAATAAAGACATTGAAAATAATTATCTCATCCGATATCAATTTATGAAACAGATTATTCAAGCAATTAGCAATTCTATAAAATTTCAAAATCTAACAAACATTGCACAGCACCAATTTTGTAAAAATACAAATATTAACTGTTAATGTTATACATAAATATATGTGTGTATGTCAATGGGTACATACATGTATAGCAAATATGTCTACCAACAAATGTTAAGAGATATAGGTATATTTAATATTTTAGGAGTACCTCCTAGCATCCCCCCCCCCCCCCAAATTTTAATCA
>BQKZ01005645.1:29608-41022 GCA_036244855.1 Temnopleurus reevesii | reverse complement strand
CTGATGAAAGTGCGCATTCGCCGATTATAGACTCATTTCATAGGTGTATGTCAAATAACAGGAAAATATTGCGTTTGACGAGGTGGTGACTGTACTACATCATTGTACATGTGAGCTGTAGAGGGCCGGAATAAGATGGAGCAATCATGCTCATTATCCATTGTTATCAAAAAGCACTGCCGGTAGACTGTATCCATTCCACCTAAACGTATATCCTTTGACGTAAAGAGGCATTCTAAAAATGGTCTACTCATTGAGACGAATGATTGTTTGGGAATTTTGCCTGTATCATATCTCTCAGAGGGCCAGACTTCATCCATAGTGGCGCAAATTACGTAACAACCAAAACAATGCTGGTCGGCCTGTATATATATATTTCCCTGATGAGTTTGTCTGATTAGTTTTCAAGCTGGTAGAATAATATGGGGCTCTGGGAAAGCATTCGTATTTTTGAAAAAACGTCCTCAGATGGACCAATTTACTCACGCTTTGACCCGATGAACGTCGTGATCCCTTCAAGTTCACTGCCCGGCGAGGGAGGGAAAGTGGGCGACTGCTACCGTCTTGACTACTGGGGACGTGTCTATTGGAGATCAAATAAATCACGTCAATATTCCAGGCTGTGGATTAGCAAGACTGATCAAGCGATAAATCATCAACACTGATCAAGCGATAGATCGTCAACACTGATCAAGCGACAGATCATCCACACTGATCAAGCGGTAGATCATCAGCGCTGATCAAGCAGCAGATCATCAACACTGATCAACGGTAGATCATCAACACCGATCAAGAGGTAGATCATCAACACTGATGAAGAGGTAGATCATCACCACTGATCAAGCGGTAGATCATCAACACTGATCAACGGTAGACCATCAACACTGATCAAGCAGCAGATCATCAACACTGATCAAGAGGTAGATCATCACCACTGATCAAGCGGTAGATCATCAACACTGATCAACGGTAGACCATCAACACTGATCAAGCAGCAGATCATCAACACTGATCAAGAGGTAGATCATCACCACTGATCAAGCGGTAGATCATCACCACTGATCAAGAGGTAGATCATCAACACTGATCAACGGTAGACCATCAACACTGATCAAGAGGTAGATCATCAACACTGATCAAGAGGTAGACCATCAACACTGATTAACGGTAGATCATCAACACTGATCAACGGTAGATCATCAACACTGATCAAGCAGCAGATCATCAACATTGATCAAGCGGTAGATCATCAACACTGATCAAGCGGTACATCATCAACTCCGATCAAGCAGCAGATCATCAACACTGATCAAGTGGTAGAAATCTTTGACACTGATCAACGGTAGATCATCAACACTGATCAAGCAGCAGATCATCAACACTGATCAAGCTGTAGATCATCAACACTGATCCGGCCGAAACCGCGCTTCTTTTTAATCACTGAACCGCCCCCAAACACCCGTTTTTTTAACGCGCTATTATAACCATGGTCTAAGCTAGGGCCTTAAGTGATACATTTGGTATGTGTGCAATACGATTCTGTTTAGAAAATGTTCAGAATTATTTCATATCGTCCATGAAGTGTATGACAGACAACAATCACGCAACACCTTCCAGTGAGTGATTAGACCTTTATTCAGAATATCCAGTTGCAAATGGGCTATTATATGTAATGATGGTACCGGTCAATATGGTCAAGTCTACTTAGTATCTGTCCCAGTAGTTGGCAACTCATACTGCTTTAATTCCTTAATTGACGATAGTAGATAAAGGAGCGTTCACAATGATCAAACGACAAGCTAATAATAGCTAGTTTAGTAATTATTATTGTAGATGATTCCTTTCAAATATTATAATTTCGACAATTTTGCCATAACATAATTGCACGCTCTCTTTTTATAGAAAATTAATCCTTTTTAACATATTACATGTAATTCTGTGTAATTTTGCATAACCGGGATATTCATCTTAACTTCAACGGCTTTTCTTCCCGGAATAAAAATGTATTTTTTTTTATTTCATCTCAATGATTGAATAAATTAACATTCTTCCGCTTTCCTATTATCCACGTTACCGTGCAACAGGCGAGGCAATAGGAGATGATGTCGAGGCTTCGACCAATGTGACAAGTCCATCAACAATCGCTACGATTACAGGACATTTCCCCTTACCATTGGACCATTCAACAAGTCCAGCAACTAGCATCAGGCCAGAAGGTGACAATACCTTAAACCGAGACAACGGGACTAGTACAGTACCTACGGATAGGTCTCCCTTTTCTGACCCCACCCCAAGCTCATGAGGTAAGGCCAAAGTCGCATAGAAGCCCCAGTTGACCACGATTCAACACGACTCTTTCACCTCTTTCACAGATTTCAGTTAGCTTCCGCTGAACAAAGAAACATGTTGAATCGTGTTCAAGCGGGGCTTCTTTGTGAAGCTTTAGGAGAACTGCTATCGCTGTGAAATGCCAATCATTACTTTTTCCTTTGCATTTCATCAAAAAAATCTTGAAAAAAAAAAAGCTTTTCATATTGGCGATATTCTGCACCTAATGTACTTAGTTTGTTTTGATCAAGCAACTTGTAAAGTGCCTTGCGGAAGTAGAACAAAATGTATGTTCTAGATCAATCGCATACAACCGTTACTGCTTACAGGAAATTCTATCTCGACCTTTAGTATCAAGTTACAAAATGTTATCATGTTCATATTTACCTTTTGACTACCAAAAATCAATTAGTAAGCTGTCAGAATTTGTATTTAAAATGATGAGATAATGATCCGCACGCCCCTATTATCCGGCGTCTTAGAAACCATGGATTTAGCCCAAGCTGCAGGGAATTTGCATTTGGACGCATCTAGATTTCAGTTTCCATAACCCATAACCTCAATCATAACCCAGACTCACGCCAAACAAATTCGGTATATCGTTAAACGATCAGAGAACAACATTTTGTTGCCCTCAGATATATATCCCTAAATTTTGCGAAAAAATCGACAAATATGCCCAAAATTATCCGTGACTTGTGCTCTTCACTAGGTATTCTAGATGTTTGAAATAGGCGTGGCGACGGCTTAATACGGAGACAAAACTAAACATATTCAGTCGTAGCTGCCAGGAAATCATGTTTAAAAGGCATCTAGATCGTTAAAAAATGTCCCAGGCTCTTAAAAAATTATCCTGGATTAGCCAAAGAAAAATGGCTCTTAAATGCTTTGTGGGTCATTGTGTCCAATTGATGAATGCATATGCGGTGAAATACGTAAATGTATTTTGTAAGATGGTGATTTAGCCTCGGTCATAGTCTCGTATGGTTGTGACTCAGACTCAGTCTCGGACTCGTAGGTCGAGACTCAGACTTGGTCATGGTCTGGAAGGGTCGCGATTGGACTCAGTCATGGACTCATAGGCCCGTATTCTGATAGCGAGGTTTAAGTTAACCCTGGTCTAAATCTGTGGTTTAAGTATGGGTGGCCAAAAGTGCCAAATCTTTATTTACAATGTATAGTTCTTATGTTAACTGCTCTCTTTTCCTAGGCTCTAATAATGTAGAAAACTATTTAAGTTTTTATTCCAAGACAGCTTTTAATAATATTAGTGCCAAATGTGCTGGTAAATTAAACACCAACTGTTATATATTCAAGCCTCTTTTGGCTTTCCATACTTAAACCACAGATTTAAACTCTAGTTTAAGTTAAACCTGATATCGGAATACGGGCCATAGGGTCGAGACCAGTATTGTTCCAGACTCGTTCTTAGGTTTGTAGGGTCGAGACTTAGACTTGGTCATGCACTCATAGGGTCATTACTCGGACTCGTAGGGTCGAGACCAGTACTTGTCCAGACTCGGACTCGGTCTCAGACTTGTAGGGTCGAGGCCCGTACTGGTCCAGACTCAGACTTGCTCTCAGACTCGTAGGGTCGAGACCATTACTGGTCCAGACTGAGACTCGTTCTCAGACTCGTAGGGTCGAGACCAGTACTGGTCCAGACTCAAACTCGCTCTCAGGCTCGTAGGGTCGAGTCTCAGACCTGGTCATTGGCTCGTAGGGTCGTGACTCGTACTCACATAATTGTAACTCTNAATCATTACTTTTTCCTTTGCATTTCATCAAAAAAATCTTGAAAAAAAAAAAGCTTTTCATATTGGCGATATTCTGCACCTAATGTACTTAGTTTGTTTTGATCAAGCAACTTGTAAAGTTCCTTGCGGAAGTAGAACAAAATGTATGTTCTAGATCAATCGCATACAACCGTTACTGCTTACAGTAAATTCTATCTCGACCTTTAGTATCAAGTTACAAAATGTTATCATGTTTATGTTTACCTTTTGACTACCAAATATCAATTAGTAAGCTGTCAGAATTCGTATTTAAAATGATTAGATAATGATCCGCACGCCCCTATTATCCGGCGTCTCAGAAAGCATGGATTTAGCCCAAGCTGCAGGGAATTTGCATTTGAACGCATCTAGATTTCAGTTTCCATATCCCATAACATTAATCCTAACTCACACTCACGCCAAGCAAATTCGGTATATCGTTAAACGAACAGAGAACAACATTTTGTTGCCTTCAGAGATACATCCCTAAATTTTGAGAAAAAAAATCGACAAATATGCCCAAAATTATCCGTGACGTATGCTCTTCACTAGGTGTTTAGTCCTAGCTGCTAGGAAATCATGTTTAAAAGGCATCTAGATCGTTAAAAATGTCCCAGGCCCTTAGGGGCTTCTCTTAAAAAACAATCCTGGATTAGCCAAAGAAAAATGGCTCTTAAATGCTTTGTGGGTCATTGTGTCCAATTGATGAATGCATGTGTGGTGAAATAGGTAAATGTATTTTGTAAGATGGTGACTTAATCTCGGTCATAGTTTTGTATGGTTGTAACTCAGACTCAGTCTCGGACTCGTAGGTCGAGACTCAGACTTGGTCATGGTCTGGAAGGGTCGCGATTGGACTCAGTCATGGACTCATAGGGTCGAGACCAGTACTGTTCCAGACTCGTTCTTACGTTTGTAGGGTCAAAGACTTGGTTGGTCATGCACTCATAGGGTCATTACTCGGACTCGTAGGGTCGAGACCAGTACTGGTCCAGACTCGGACTCGGTCTCAGACTTGTAGGCTCGAGGCCCGTACTGGTCCAGACTCAGACTCACTCTCATACTCGCTCTCAGACTCGTGCGGTCGCGACTCAGAATTGGTAATGGGCTCGTAGGGTCTTGAATCGGACTCGCAGAATTATGGTTCTGACTCAGCCCCAGACTCGATCTCAGACCCGTAGGGTTTTGACTTGGACTCGGTCTCGAACTTGGACTCGTAGGGTCGAGACCAGTACTGGTCCGGACTCAGACTCGCTCTCAGACTCGTAGGGTCGAGACTCGTGCATTTGACCCTGTCTCAGTGCCGGTCCAGACTCGGACTCACCCTTGGAGTCGTACGGTTGAGACCAGTACTGGTCCAGACTCAGACTCGCTCTAAGACTCGTAGGGTCGAGACTCGGACTTGGTAATGCACTCGTAGGGTCATAACTCGGAATCGCTCTCAGACTTGTAGGGTCGAGACCAGTACTGGGCCAGACTCAGACATGCTCTCAGACTCGTAGGGTGGAGACTCAGACTTGGTCGTGAATCGTACACACATAATTGAGACTCTGACTAGGCACCAGACTCTATCTCGGACTCGTAGGGATGTGACTTGGACTCGATATCGAACTTGGAATCTATCTCAGACTTATTGGAACCTGTATTTGCCACTGTCTCGGACTTGCAGGGTCGAGACCAGTGCTGGTCCACATTTGGACTCGTTCTCAGACTCGTAGGGTCGAGACCATTACTGGTCCAGACTGAGACTCGTTCTCAGACTCTTAGGGTCGAGACCATTACTGGTCTAGACTCAAACTCGCTCTCAGGCTCGTAGGGTCGAGTCTCAGACCTGGTCATTGGCTCGTAGGGTCGTGACTCGTACTCACATAATTGTAACTCTGATTAGGCCCCAGACTCAATCTCGGACTCGGTCTCGAAGTTGGACTCTATATCATACTTATTGGAACGTGCATTGGACTCTGTCT
Source organism: Temnopleurus reevesii (assembly GCA_036244855.1). Lineage (NCBI taxonomy): Eukaryota > Metazoa > Echinodermata > Echinoidea > Temnopleuroida > Temnopleuridae > Temnopleurus > Temnopleurus reevesii. The sequence goes on along the minus strand of BQKZ01005645.1, from coordinate 34,952 downwards.
TAGACTCGTATGGTCGTTACTTGGACTCTGCCTCGGATTTGCAGGGTCGAGACTCAGACTCGCTCTCGGACTCGGACTCTTAGCGTTGTGACCGGACTAGGTCTCAGACTCGGGAGGTGTTGACTACAACACTGGTGAATATCAACATGACTCTTACTTAATTGTAATGTTTTTTTTTTTTTATTTCCTCTCAAAACATCATTATATTGCAGATCCCAGTCGCCCAATTTTGACCTACAAATTGGTAACCATAATATTGTCATCTACACTTTCCCTGGTCATGCTGGTCATTCTGGGCTGTGGTGTCCGCCGATGTCGAAAGTCCTGGTACGCCCGACGTAATCACAAGGTATGGTTTTAATCATTTCCTAGAGACAGAAAGTAAACGCACAACTTGATGAATCAATATATGAATAAATACTACTACTACTACTACTATTACTTTTCATAATATTGATGGCTCCATATATGCATTTTATGAAATCTAAGTCTTTAAGCCTAAGTCTATAAGTCCAATGTATTGGTTCTTAGCTTCAGTCTCTGAAAGTAACACAAAGTAGGACATGTAGATGTATAGATAACATTGTCTATGTAGGTGAATTTACATGGCAACTCTAGATTAATTCAATCTATTGAAGTCTATCAAATACTTATTTCTAAACTATTCATTGACTTTAGGTAGGGACCAATTAACTGTACTTAAATTCAAGTCTGTGTAATTTAGTATTATTACTCTGACTGCAGTCGAGCTACCACGCGTCATGATAGAAAGTGATTGCTTTAATACGTATGTCGGGAATTTCCTGTTCCCAGGTTCCCATTTATACCTTGGTTGAGTGCCAGACAACGTCATCGATACAATTTTTTTTCTGAAGGAAATTAACGCATTGGGTGGGACTCGAGTCAAGGCCTTCTGTTTGAAAGGCGAGAATCACCACACTACGCCACGGCGCCTCCACTAAGAGACACTGAAAAGATCGTGAACAAATTTATCCAAATAATATTGGAGAAGTGACGCCCAAGAAACCAGACATTGAAAAGAAGAGGAGCAAAATGCCGCAATAAAACCATTGACAATAATCATATTGAATCTATTTCGATCATTCAGAAATCTCTCCGAGTGGGACCACGAAGAGCTGAATCTGATGGCTTACCCATGCAACCGCGAGATGGTGATACAAGGCTGAATGTCTTGCGTGAAGGCGAAGAGGTAAAACATGATCAACCTTTTACACCTTATGAGACCATCGCAGATGACATTTTAGCTCCGTATTCGGACTCTTTGTCTGTCCTCCATGGACGGGCTGTAGGAATTGATGAAGCTGGGTACATGATTCCAAACCCACATGATGCTAGTGCTTCTTCGGTTGATAGGCCTACTCCTGCACCGGAAGTGCGATTTGATGAGACCGGGTACGCAGTTCCATGTCCTGCTGTTCCTCCAGGTGACAACGCTGGGTATGAGGTTCCAGACACTCGTGCCTCGTCAACGGAAATACAACTTGACGACGATGGTTACCTAGTTCTAGACTCCCCAAATAGGAGTGCTTCTTCATTAAGTACTCCTGGGGAACCCCAACATGAATCTCACATTCGTCATACATACTTCGATCCTTCCGTTCTTATGGTCTTTGATGACTGATTTTCTAATAAAATTTATTAGACTTCTCACCAAAGTTCCATCAGCATACAACTCTAAATCCCAGTTTTGGGGGTAATGTTCTCTCATAGCACAAACATAAATGTAAGTAAGAGAACAATCAGAACGATGTACGCATCAATTAAATTCATTTCTCTCATTTTTAATCCAGTGGCATGAGCTATTAGGCTATGATGTCAAAGAAGTGTCAATAACTTTTGCCTCTGAGGTTATTGATCCTGACGCCAAGTTCTGTCTTCAATCGTTCGAGCCAATCCTCCTTTTCAAGAGAACTACATTTGCTCTGTGTGAGTACTGTATAAATTGTATAATTATTTGCATATTTTGATACTACTTCTACTACTACTACTACTACTACTACTACTACTAATATTGATAATAATAATGATAATGAAAATGATAGGAAAGATAATACTTATAATGATAATTAGAATAGTACTAACAATAACAACAACAACACCAATGGTAATAATAATAGTAACAATACACAACTGTAATAATAATAAACTTGCATTTATATAGCGCGTAATCAGGCGAACTGCTCTAGTCTATGCAGTTGTTTAAGATTTAAAAAAAAATAGAAAAAGAAAATATCTTAATCGATGTAAAGACTGAGTTTATAGACTTACAATGCATTGCACCATATTAATCAAGTGGATGCAAAGGTCTGTGAAATTGTAACAAATTAAAATTGCTTTCCTGAAAATCAAAACCTTTGAAAACGTTTAAGTTGCATGACTACTCATTATTGGAAAACGGCGTATGAATCATTATGGCAATGGATATCACTTTTTATTCGTAAAACGCATTGTAGATGATGATTGCACAAATAATTATGATGATGATTATAGTAAATAATGATGACGCGCCAATTATCTGGACTGTTGTTGAGGAGTTTTACCCAAAGCATTCGATCGTTGAATAAAGGAATTGATTAATGAATGACACAGAAATTGAAATAGTATTGGAAATATTACAATAATTTGGTATTAAAGGCCAAGTAAAGTTTTGGTAAAAGCAAATACTTCTGTCCCAAATTGTGTCTTCAAACCTAAATGAAATGAAATATATTATCATTAACATGTGTGAATGAGTTTTGGAAAAAGCACGATATAAACTATTTTCGAAAAGTTAAGTGGGCCACAGACAATAGAACCGTATACCGTGTATTCAACTGTGCGGTCACAAAAATCGCAAGCCAGTTCTAATTTGAACAACATTACAAAGGACCATTGAATTTGCGTCCGACTTAACGTTTCTATAATAGTGTATATCGTGTTTAAAGTTATATTGTAAAATGTGCAAATATTTCAGTCTCGTGTCTCCCGAGACTAAATCAATATTTTCTTTCTTCATAAAGGACAACTTCTCATGCACATAATTGGATGACAATTTCAGAATTGTATCGTTTTCTATACCTTTTTATCATTCTCTTGTAAAATCTTGTAAATAACCTTGCATATGTCCTATAACAAACAAAATATTGTTATAACCAAGAGAGGGGCTAAAGATGATTTAACGGTCAAATTCAAATTTTCAAAAAATATCAGTTCGTATGCTTCTGTCTCAAAATTTGTGTAAGATATATATGACGTGACGAACATCCCGTAAAATTCACATTTCTTAATCTTTACAAAAACTATATTTTGGCATTGACAGAACATCAGCTGTGCATAAGGAGAATGACGCCTCGAATCAGACACAAAGACACAAGACAAACTTATGAAATGCTAACTTATTGATAAGAGCAAGAACTTATATAATCACAGGAATTAAGATTGAACTACAATGAACAAATGTGTTTGTATCTTGTTTACAAGTATTTGATATCTTAGTGGCTTTTTAGAACAAATTGGAATATCATTTTCCCAGAGGAGGTATTATATCTTTCAAATCAAAAGAAAGAAGATACATCTTAGAAACATCCACACTCTGTTTGAAATAATAGTAATCTAATGACTGCGGCCGTAAATAGAAATGCTGAATAGAGTTGGCCCCATCACGGATCCTCGTGGAACATCAAACGCGATTCTAATTGACAAACATTGCAGAGACACTAATGTTACCAAATTAATGATGTAGCGATTTAGGTGCCGTAAGAGTATGCATTTAGGAAAATTGTTTTGAATGTAAACTTTTAGGTTTATGTATTGACTGATGTAATATTTCAATTTGCGGAGTTTTGTTATGTTTTATGTTATTAATGTAAATATTTATGTATAAGTTTTTACTGATGTATTATTTTGATTGCCGAGTTTGTTATTGTATATGTTCATGTAATTTTTATTATGCAGGACCCCTCGTGATACCAACATCTTGTTGTGAGGGCATCCTGCTAAAATATCGATCAATAAATAAATAAATGTATTATATATATTATGATACCATAAAATACGCTAAAATATGAATTTTGTTCTAAAGCAAATATGACCGAGATTGAAAATGTATAAATTACAATCATGATTTTCTGTAAACAATGCTAATGTACAACTAACAAAATATTTTGTTCTTTAGGTTTAATCTTTCCTGATATTTTTCCCTTTAAAAACACGTTGCAGCTTCTGTGGGATTTTAAGGATGTGTGACCATAAACTCTACAGAACTTGTATTTCTGTTTATGCTACATGTATATGACATATAGTGGACGTTGTCACGGTACTTTACTAAATTTGGTTGAGTGTGAATTGGAGTTTGACATACTTCTGTCAAAACCATACTTTACTTATTAAAAGGTGCTATATAAAAAAAATGATATATTTTGAATTGCTCCCGGGATAGTTTCATAATCTGAAGTATTTCATAAATTATACAAGTATTGATTGACAGTTGCTTACTGCAAAATATATGCTGCTCTATAAATAAACAATCTAGTATATACTTACTTTTTTTCACATCACTGATTTTCCAGGGCATCAAAACCTTCACAAATAGAATACAATAAAATTGCCTCTTCAACCACTGAATCTTCGTCCCAATTTTTATAGCGCCCTCTCATGTTCAGAGATACGAATGAATAAATGCTGCCGGTGGTGTAGTTTCGATTCGTAGAATGTACATGATTTGAGTATAATTTATTTTAATTTCCGGAGAAATAGCGTATATGTTTCATGAAGGTAATGTAAGCATGTAATTAAACTTTAAGAGCTAAGGTACAGTGAGCGATAGAGAAACGGTATAAGGGAGACCACTTCTCTCTCTTTTTTTTTTTTTTAAACCTTTACTTCTTTTTTAAGTTTGTAGAGAGAAATTGATTTTACATTGCGTACTAAAATGATATATTCTGATACTTACTCTATTTGACAAATTCATGATTTGTCGAGTTTGTAAGATCTGGGTTCTGTAACACGATATAGACTATTTCCGAAAAATAAAGTGGGTCATGGACAATCGATCCGTACACCATGTATTGAAATGTGCGGACACAACAATTACAAGCCGGTTCTGGTTTGAATATCATTGTAAAGGAGCAGTGAATTGGCGTTCGACTTAATTTTGCGGAAATAGATTATATCGTGTTTAACATAAATATGCAATCAAACTTATGATAATAAGATTATTCGAATCAGCGAATAAACACTTTGCGAGGGAAATACAGATGACCCATAGTAAACAAGACTAGCTGGCGCAATTCCAAGATTTGCCGCGCCTGTCCGACGAAAGGCGGGAAACCGCATGACAAAGCCA
>BQKZ01005645.1:9978-22086 GCA_036244855.1 Temnopleurus reevesii | reverse complement strand
GGATGCCCTCCTTCCGGCAGCTTACGTAACTCGTATCCTCGAGCTCCAGGAACCCCGGTCGGATGTCTTCCTTCCGGCAGGTCACGAAGCTCGGACTTCCCGCATTATATTGTGGGGCCTCCATCAATGAGGCTTCCATTGTTGATCTTGATCGAATAATTGTTGTTGAAGATTATTTCGTTATCATGTTCGAGTTGTATTTATAAATATGGGCATTGTCCCCAGTGGCATTAAAAGTTGAGAAATGGCAATATCAGTGTGAACCTGTATTTTGTTCTCGCAATCGTAAGTCTATGGGAAAATATGTACCAAAGAGATGCCACTGAAATAATTGATTTTATCTCTGTATGTCACAGAACCCTTTTCATAGTATCATGTTATTCATGGCACTGATAGAGAGCATATTAACTATTGGATGCATGTACCGCACGTGCATTAAGTGGCATCCGATTATATCATAAAATTGGAACTATGATAATACTCTTAATAATATTGGGTCAATATGTTATAATAATACATAGATCTCCTGAATGGTTCACATACACTATGGGAGTAATAGTTAAAAATAAGCGGGTGAGGGATAAATGCAGTAAATCCCGAGAACGGATGAATCTCCTTTGTAGTCAGATTTTGTTGATATGAACAGGTACTTCCTTTGGGATAGACAATTGAATTTGAGGCATCCGCGGTAATGGCGCCCCAAATCTATTTATGGAGGTGCTTTTTACATATGCTATCATTTTCTTTTTGCTTGTAGTCATTAATTTATTTGTGTAGATGATTGTATGATTCTTCTTGTATATATGTCTTTGTATTTTTGTTGATAAGCACAGGTACGTTTATGAATAAATGAATGGGTAGATAAATAAACAATTGAATACAACGAAAACAATACAAACCATCTGAGGTTTGTTCTTGATCTCCATTCTGCCTCTCGATCTACATCCTAAATCCTACTTTAACACGATATAATTTATTTCCGCAAAATAAAGTGTGTCATGGACAATACATCCGTACGCCGTGCACTGAACTGTGCGGATAGAACAATCACAAGCCGGTTCATTGAACATCATAACAAAGGAGTATTGAATCTAACCAGTCCTTGATTAGACATGGGTAGACTGGAGCTTAAGCCCCGGTCACATAGAACCCCGGAAGTAACACGATTCACCCCGACTCTTTGTTAATTCACACAACAGTTCACTGCCTGAGAACAACGAGTCGGGGTGAATCATGTTGCTTCCGGGGTCCTATGTGACGGGGCTATAGGGTGGTATATTATTTGCAGAAGTTGATGTGATTTGAACAAGTGACTGTTTGGATTGTAAGGTGAGTGTCAAAACCACTAGGCTTCATCGATTTTTTTTCTTTTACAGGGGGGGGGGGGATTCAGGTACGTCTTTACGTAGAAGTACTCGAATGAATGCTGATAATAATAAAACTAAATGCCCATATGAATATGAGCGATTAAAAAGTTAATTCCTTTCGATTGTCCTGGCGAACAAATCTGAAAATGACAAAATTATTTCATTCTAAAAATTTAATAAACTTCTTTTAAATCAAGAAACCTTTACTGTTTTTTAATCCATTGAGATTAGTTTTTAATCCAAGCTGTTAATCAGATATAAAACTCAATTCAATTGGATTAAGATCATCAATAATCAATCATACCTATTTATTTATTTCAGAAGAAAAGATTAGAAACTAAGTCCAGAATAACGACATACAACAGTATACATTTTGCGCGAGTGGATTATACCTTCATCAACTGAATCGCCCGAAACCGCCTGTCATTTTCAAAGCCCCTTTGTAACCAAGGTAACAATTATGGTGGGGATACGCATTGTAAATTTGATCTGTGTGTAATCTTTATATTCTTGAGTAAACAAAATTACAAAATGTAGGATGAACAGGTTCGTAATTATTTCATTTCGTCCATAAAAGTATAAGACGGATCGCAATAATGCAACACCATACAGTTATAAGATAATCACATTTGCACACAATCTCTAGTTTCTAAATGTGTCAGTTATATTTTTGTTTTCAACTGTGTGGCATCCTTTTCTTAGAATGTATTCAAAATGAGGAAATATCTAGGTTTGCTATATATCCACAATTCTCATATTACCAGGACAACTAGAAAAACAAAACCATATCTACCGCCGTTTTTTTCGAAATGATATATTTCCTTATCTTGCGCAATGTGAGGGAAATCCCCCCATTCCTATTTCCATGTCTCAACGTACTTTGCCCAATAATTCTCCAAACATATTTCTCCAAACGGGTGATACTTTGGACCTTGAAAGTGGAATACACTTGGGATCGTTAACAAAGGGTTATTATATATGAGTATGGTCCTAGAGGTGTATATAACACTTTGGGATTCATTTCCGTTCATAAATACATCATTAAAATCAGAAAAATGCAATTTTCTGATTTACCCCCACGTAGTTCATTGCATGGGGTCGTTTCTGTGATCGAGTGCACTTATTTTGTTTTGACGTCATGAGGTAGCTTCCATCAATTCGACCAGTTGTTTTATGTACGCTTGTATACTAAAATCCATGTTTTTTTAACTGAGGTATTTAGACTATTTCAAACTAATTTGTCAAAGAAACAGTACGAGGATAGAATAAATGAAAAACAAAGGATGACAAAAGGATAGACATTAATGTGGATACAATAAACGAAAAAACGAAGAATAACAAAAGGATAGACGGAAAATGAGGAAAGAAAAAACGATAAACAAAGAATAATAGCAGGATAGGCAGAAAATGAGGATAGAATAAGCAATAAACAAAGAATAACACAGGAATAAACAGAAGATAATAATAGAATAAGTGAAGAACAAAGAATAACATAAGGATAAACAGAAAATAAAGATAGAATAAGCAATAAACAAAGAATAACATAAGAATAAACAGAAAATGGTGATAGAATAAATGAAAAACAAAGGATAACAAACGGATAGACGGAAAATGAGGACAGAATAAACGATAAACAAAGAATAGTAGCGGGATAGACAGAAAATGAGGATAGAATATAATAAATGAAAAACAAAGGATAACTAAAGGATAGACATTAATGCAGATAGAATAAACGATAAACATAGAATAACATAAGGATAGAGAGAAAATGCGGATAGAATAAACAAAAAAAAACCACAAAGAATTACAAAAGCATAGACGGAAAGTGAGGAAAGAATAAATGATAAACATAGGATGGCAGGATAGACAGAAAATGAGGATAGAATAAGCAATAAACAAAAAATACCTTAGGAATAAACATTAATGATGATAGAATATTAAGTGAAAAACAAAGAATCACATAACGATAGATAGAAAATAAAGATAGAATAAGCGATAAACAAAAAATAACATAAGGATTGACAGAAAATGAGGATAGAATATCTTAAAAAACAAAGGATAACATAAGGGTAGACAGAAAATGCGGATAGAATAAACGAAAAAACAAAGAATTACAAAAGGAAAGACGGAAAATGAGGAAAGAATAAACGATAAACAAAGAATGATGGCAGGATAGACAAAAATGAGGATAGAATAAATGCAAAACAAAGGATAACAAAAGTAAAGACATTGATGCAGACAGAATAAGTGAAAACAAAGAATAACATAAATTCATCCCCGATTTGATTCAGAAACTACATTGATTTTATTCATAAATTACATCGAGCGCGCGTTCATGTATTCTGCAGTCAATTCACAACTCTAAATGATGACGTAGTTGCGCAGTAGCGTAAGTTCACGAACGTTCTGCGCATTACATCCAGGGGTGATTATTAAATGACTAATTAGTGGTTTATTGCGTATAAATTCTTCTCTATAGTGAAAAAATGGCATAGAATGCTCAATTAGACCCCAATGTCCACAATGATACCAAATTTTAGGGTATTTAATATCAAGTTTGTTCTACTTTAACCCTTAACGTGCCACATGCATGTGTACTGATCTATGCAATCGTAATAGCACCCTTTGTGTACTACTATTGTGTATATCATACAGATTAACTCTCGAGCTATTGTATTGTTCTCACATCCTGCTTAGGTATTATCAGGCTATTTTTTCATACGATAAGCAGAAAACAATTTATAGAGGTGAAAAGGGTTTTAGAGTTTTAAAAACCGCTCCAAGGAGCCGCCCAAAATAAACTTGGCACAGGAAGTGCAGTATACAGAGCGGCTTAAGGGTTAACGCAACACTTGGAGCATCTTTGAGGGCAATATTGCACCTTTTTCATATAGGTGCAATATTTCACAAAATACATGTTTAAAAAAAATGTGGCAGTAGTGGGGTTTGAAACAGCGTCATGAAGGATCGCTCTATTCCAAGGCAGATGGTTTTACCGATTGAGCTGTGCTCTGCTCTCGACCGATGGACATATTTATTATCTAGCAAACATATACTCCGATCTGTCAGCTGTGAACATCATTTACCACTGTTTACCGTCACAATATCTACAAAATATAATGCTTCCTCCATCAATATAAGATTTTATACCAAATCGTCAACATTTTTGGTCACAACAGTCACAGATAATGGTCCTCCTCGTTAATCCAAATTAAAATGAAATGTAGATATTTTGTACGTTTGCGAAAATGAGATAAGGTTGTCTCTTCCACGAAGACGGTAAATAGCAAAAAAAAAAAGATAAAAAATAAACAAACCTTTGTGTTTCTTTTTTTTTGTCGAAGGGATAAATTAACTGGAACACGATATAAACTATTTTCGAAGTTAAGTCGAATGCAGACACTAGATCCAAAAATGGTGTATTCAACTGTACGGACACAACAATGACAGGCCGGTTCCGATTTCAATAGCATATTACAAAGAACCATTGAAATTGTGTTCGATTTAGCTTTTCGAAAATAGTTGATATCGTGTTCTGGGAATTTTAAATAGTGAGAGAAGAATAGAAATGAATGCCGAAAATGGGATCTGCAACTTCGAAACGATACAATCATGATGATAATAATAATAGTAATAATAATAACAAAAAGGGTGATAATCATAATGACAATAATGGTAATAAGACTAGCATTAGTACAGCTACTGTTAATGATAATAATGACGTTTAAACTTTCTATAGCGCCTAATGCAGCGCTTCTACTTAATCTAATTTTAATACGAACATAATTCGTGTAATTTAAATAATTCTTACCTTATCCATCATAGATCAATCTAAAATCCGAGGAATTATCATTAAAAAACATTAGTGGCGTGCGTGGCGTGACGTGGCGTTTTAAATGTCACATGAGGGCATCTGAACATTCATTTTTGGCATCATTTTGGTAAAAGCTTATTAAACACTGAGAAGCATGCTGTTCATGCAACTCTTGATTGAATAACCAATCGCGATATTTTTTTTCACGCTGCTTGGAATTTGCTAGGGTTGGGAAAGGTTTAGGACAAAAATCCGAAAAGAAACATATGCAAAGTAAAACACAAAACCTCACTTTAAAAAACAAGAGAAAAATGAAAAAGCGAATGGAAAGAAACGGAAGGTGGATATACTTACGAATAGTTGTATGGAAATCATTAAGCAAGGTTTCCACTTTGGCGGGTTGGAGTCGCGAGCCGTGCGCGAGCTGTGCGAGTTCCAACTCGCCTTAACTCGCACAAGCTCGCGTGAAATTTACATTTTCTCTGGAATGTGCATGAATGACGAAAGACTCGACACCGAGTTCACTACGCTCGTTGTGCGAGTGAACCGAGCGTGAAACGAGTCAGACCGAGCTTAGTATGACCTTCACACGATTTAAAGCGACCTATATACGAGTTATCAAGAGTTGGTTACGGGTGATCATCAAGGGCGGGAAGTGCACATTTTTGGCGCCAAAAGATGGATGCCAGAAGCATTTTCGCTCTGCTTGAAGAAGAAGAGACCTTAATCCTCTGCACAATGGATGCGACCCTGTTGTCAAGGGGTCCGCTCGCTATTCATAAGGACCGCTATTCATAATAACTCATTAGGGTCGCTATTCATAAGGGCCATTGTTTATAAGGATCGCCATTCATAATAACTCATAAGGGTCACTATTCATAATACGGAAAAGGGTCGCTATTCATAATACAAAATTAGGGTCGCTATTCATAAGGGTCCCTATTCATAAAACAAAAAGAGCTTCGCTATTCATAAGGGTCATTATTCATAAAGGTTGCTATTCCTAATTGAAGAAGTGGGTCGTTAATCATAAAAAGACATAAGGGTCGTTATTCATAAGAATCAATATTCATAAGGGTCACTAAGGGATAAGCTCGCTATTCATAAGGACTGCTATTCATAAGGATCAATGACTCATAAGGACCGCTATTCATAACATGTAAATTCCTATACCCGAAGGGTCGCTATTCATAAAGTGAAAAGAGGGTCACTTTTAATAAAGGCATAAGGACAATTATTCATAAGGATCGCTATTCACAATAGGAAAAGAGGGTCGCCATTCATAACAACACATAAGGGTCACTATACATAAGGACCGCTATTTATAATAACTCATAAGGGTCGCTATACATAATTCAGAAAGAGGTTCGCTATCCATAATAACAAATAGGGGTCGTTATTCATAAAGGTCGCCTTTCATAATGGGAGAGGAGGGTCTCTATTCATTATGGGAGAATAGGGTCGCTATTCATAAAGGCCATTGTTCATAAGGGTCGATATTCATAATCGCAGAAGAGGTTCGCTATTCATAATCGGAAAATAGGGTCGCTATTCATAATCATGATATAGGGTTGCTATTCATAATCAGGAAATAGGGTCGCTATTCATAAAGGCCATTGTTTATAAGGGTCGCTATTCATAATGGGGAAATAGGGTCGCTATTCGAATAGCGAACCTCTTCTTCTATTATGAATAGCGACCCCATTTTCTGATTATGAATAGCGACCCTCTTCTCTGATTATAATTAGTGACCATTATGAATATTGATTTTTATGAATAACGACCCTTATGTCTTTTTATGATTAACGAACCTCTTCTTCAATTAGGAATAGCAACCCTTATGAATAATGAACTTTATGAATAGCGAACCTCTTTTTGTTTTATGAATAGGGACCCTTATGAATAGCGACCCTAATTTTGCATTATGAATAGCGACCCTTTTTCCGTATTATGAATAGTGATCCTTATGAGTTTTTATGAATGGCGATCCTTATGAACAATGGCCCTTATGAATAGCGACCCTTATGAGTTATTATGAATATATAGCGGTCCTTATGAATAGCGAGCTTACCCCATCATATCATAGCTCTCACACACGTTGGTCAATTACGTTAAACGGTTACTCCAGGCCAAAAATAGCTTGCTTTGATTAAAAGCGCAAAAAATAGACGAACATATCAAAAAAAGTTTGAGCAAAATCGGACCATAAATAAGAAAGTTACGAATTTTTGAAGGGTGTTTAAGAATAATTCAAATAGTTTTATTTCTAGCAAATTGGCAACTTTGCATCACGTGACATCAAATAGTGATGACGTAGGTGCGTCACTTCTCTACAATGGGCTTATTATATATAATTACTTTTTAATCCGTCTTTTTAATCTTTAGAGAAAATTTGTTGATGTATAATGTTCAATACATATCAAGCAATTATGTTAAAAAGATATATATATTCAAAATAAATTTTATATGAAAGATGAAATGATAAATTATGGAATAAATATGATTTTGATAATCAATCAATAAGGAGAAGATTTAGTCAAATAAAGAATTGCTCTAATTAAGAGAATTTAAATATTGTCAACATTAATTCAATGACGTATTTTGTTCTATCGATTTCAATGTTGCTATAAATTGATTGCATAAATATGAAAAATTAATTTGTCAATACTCATTTTCTTTTATATCATATTGTTTTTGTACAATTTATCATGTATGTTATTGTTTTTCAAATCATATTTTCTTTTTTGTATCATTTGGTCATTGTAAATCTAAAGAGCATTAATTCCTTTACTAGAATTTACAGTAGCAAATATTAGTTTGCTTCCGTGCAAGCGTAATTATATCACAAAATACATATTTCTTATTAAACATATTGTTTATTAAAATCATATTTATTCATATAATTTTGTTATCTTTTCTTCGTAAACAATATTTCAGAAAGTATAATCAAGAATATATATTCAACGAGATGAATTCGTCGAGAAAAGGAACTATTTTTGCGCCCAATGGCTTTTAAACAGAACATTAAAAAAAAACCACAGATATAATACACTCACTCTAGAGAAGTGACGAACCTACGTCATCAACACGTCATGTCATGTGACCTATTGCTATAAATTGGCCAAAAATATAACTATTTTGGAAATCTTAAAGTGGAATACACTTGGGATCGTTAATAAAGGCTTATTATATATGAGTATGGTCCTGGAGGTGTATATAACACTTTGGGATTCATTTCCGTTCATAAAAATATCATTAAAATCAGAAAAATAAATTTTCTGATTTACCCCCACGTAGTTCATTGCGTGGGGTCGTTTCCGTGAGCGAGTGCACTCATATGGTTGTGACGTCATGAAATAGCTTCCATCGATTTGACCAGTTGTTTTATGTACGTTTGTACACTAAAATCCATGTTTTTTAAACTGAGATATTTAGACTATTTAAAACTAATTTGTCAAAGAAACAGTACGGGGATAGAATAAATATAAAACAAAGGATAATAGAAGGATAGACATTAATGCGGATAGAATAAACGAAAAACGAAGAATAACAAAAGGATAGACGGAAACTGAGGAAAGAATAAACGATAAACAAAGAATAATAGCAGGATAGACATAAAATGAGGTTAGAATAAGTGAAAAACATAGGATAACAAAAAGGATATACATTCATGTGGATAGAATAAACAAAAATCAAAGAATAACAAAATGATAGACGGACAATGAAAATAGAATAAGCGATAAACAAAGAATAACATAAGGATGAACAGAAAATAAGGAGAGAACATTTGAAAAACAAAGGATAACAAAAGGACAGATATTTATGCGGATAGAATGAACGAAAAACGAAGAATAACAAAAGGATAGAAGAAAATGAGGATAGAATAAACAATAAACAAAAAATAACATAAGGATAGACAGAAAATAAAAATAGAATAAGCGATAAACAAAGAAGAACATGAGGATAGACAGAAAATGAGGATAGAATATCTTAAAAAACAAAGGATAACATAAGGATAGAAAGAAAATGCAGATAGAATGAACGAAAAAAACAAAGAATTACAAAAGGATAGCCGGAAAATGAGGAATGAATAAATTATAAACAAAGAATAAGAGCAGGATAGACAGAAAATGAGGATAGAATAAATGAAAAAAACAAGGGATAAATAAAGGATAGACATTAATGCAGATAGAATAAGTGAAAAACAAAGAATAACATAAATTCATCCAAGATTTGATTCAGAAACTACATCGATTTTAGTTGCGCAGCAGCGTAAGTTCACAAACGTTCTGCGCATCTCATCCAGGGGTGATTATTAAATGACTAATTAGTGGTTTATTGCGTACAAATTTCTCTCTATCATGTCTATTGTGAACAAAATGTTATAGAATGCTCATTTAGGCCCCAAAGTCCACAATGATACAACATTTTAGGGTATTTAATATCAAGTTTGTTCTACTTTAAGATATTTCTAAAAAATTCATAACTTTCTTATTTGTTGTCCGTTTTCGCTCAAACTTTTTTTGATCTGTTTGTCTGATTTTTTGCGTTTGTAATCAAAGCAAGAAATTTTTGGTCTGGAGTCCTCCTTTAATATACGTTATGGGAAATCATAGATCACATGTTTACTAGATATTCAGGTGGCACCTCAATGTGCGCTTGCAACGCACTCTGAATAAGCTCACACGAAACTCGCTGTAACTCGGGGTGCTCGTTTTACACTCGGGCTAATCTCGTGGGCACCTCTACTTGACTCGTAAAACGATCGCAGTGCTCGTAATCTGGCTCTTGTAAACTCGGAACGAACTCGCGTACACTCAAATGTGGCGAGTTTTTACGAGTTATTACGAGTTTATGCCGAGCTTTTTTAGGAGTATTGCGAGTATAAAGCGAGTTTGGGTGAGTTCACCACGAGTTACGGCGAGTTTTTTTGAACATGAAATTTTTGAACATGTTCAAAAATTTTGAAACCGCTCACGACTTCAAGGAGAGTTGTCCCGAGCTTAAATGAGCTCAGCCGATTTATGCCGAGTTGTCGCGAGTTACTCCGAGTTACATGGTGAGCTTTACGCGAGTTATTGCAAGTACCTCAGTTTGGCGACTCGCCATTACTCGCCATAACTCGCCGTGTTAACTCGCCAAAGTGGAAACCTTGTTTAACCCTTTCGTAATGGTCGGGACGCAGAAAATGATATGAAACGACCTGATGTATTCAGAAGCTGTTTTACATGCCTAAATATACCTTTTTACGAAATTTGGGAAGATTTTCGCACGTTCTGGCGTATCTTACTTCGAATCACCCGTTATTCATATACGATGCGCTACATAATTCACATGGCGGCCCACCCGCACAGAATGGGCGGAGTGGTTGGTGGATTGTCTGTGGTGTGTGAGTTCGCATTCATTGTACGTGAAGCGTGTTGTGTTGGGGAGAGCGATGCTGTCGTCATTTATCCTTTTGCGATAGTTAAGCAATTTCTTGATCGATTTTCTTCAAATAAACTAAGAATTTAGTTTTTAATTTAACTAGTTATTTAGAAATTAAAACATTCTCTAATTTGCCATTGAAAAACTGCATTATGGTAATGCTTTTATTGCAGCTCACAAAGTAATTAAATATCTCAAGCGCCATCTCTCCCAAAACTGGTCCATCGGTTTGAAACTTAGGTTGTTGCATCAAAATATTCATTCATCACTTAATAATCTAACAACAATATGACGCAGGATGACCTATCGGTAATGCTATGGTCAGACGGGCAAATACGCGCGATACGCATGTCTGCGGATGTGCATCCGTAAAAATCTGTAGAAATCCGCAGCAATCCGTATCATGCGTATCATCCGTAAGTGTATCCGTAAAAATCCATGGGAGTGCGCAAGAATGTGCTGGTGGACCGCTACCTGAAGATGTCGTGGGTGACTACAAGTTCCGGTGGGTGCAGCTGGGAGCCCCTGGGTCCTGCTCCGACTCTCAGCTCTGGCTAGAGAGCTCTCTGCGCCAAGCCTTCATTGACAACATCGTCGACCTCCCACAACCAGAGCCACTGCCAAACGACGACCGGGACATGCCGTATTTCATCGTGGCAGACAACGCCTCTGCGCTGCGACTGTACATGGTCAAGCCATTTTCTGCAAAGCCACTGACTGATGAAGAGCGCATCTTCAACTACAGGGTGTCCCGTGCCAGACGCTGTGTGGAGAACGCCTTTGGTATTCTAGCGAACCGCTTCAGATGCCTCTTGGGTGCCATGATGCAGAACACCGAGACCGTGAAGACCATCGTCATGGCTGGCATCTGCGTCCATAACTTGCTGCGGATACTGGCTCGAGGTGACCAGAACGCTCTTGATTTGATTTGATTTGATACATTTATTTAAACACTGTTAAAAACCCAGTTCAGCACATGCTGTTTTTCAATGGGGCCTCTCGACAGAGAGGATGACGACCACAACATCATCCCTGGAAGCTGGAGAGACGATGCACCCATGGACGACATGGAGGAGCGGCTTGCTGCCAACCACACCACCAGAGCAGCCACGATGCAGATGCTCTACCACAGTCGGGTCTGTTCCCTTTAAGGGCCACCCACATCCTCCCAAAAGATTTCTGCACTCTATGCTTTAAATTTGTATGGCTTAATAATGTATGTTTGTTTTTGTTTCTTTGTTTGTTTGTTTTAGATGCTTTAAACTTGTATGCTATGATAAAAGTACTATATTTTGGTCTTTCACTCAATAGTTTGCAAAACGAACTTCTTTATTTGGAGTGGGAAAATGGGAAGTATAATGAAGATAATAGTAGTATTATAAAGTGGCCAGTCAAATAATGTTAATTTCTTTGCGGGGTATTATAAAGTGGCCAGAGCAATTTTTTGTGTTGGGGGGGGGGGGGGGGGGGGTTTTATAAATTTTTTCAAAAATAAAAAAA
>BQKZ01005643.1:15093-25101 GCA_036244855.1 Temnopleurus reevesii | reverse complement strand
AAAATACATCTTGTACGACTATCAAATTACAGTAATACTCATGGTTCCCGCGACTACTGGTCGAAAGCCATGTCAAGAGATGGCAACCATCCCGGATTATGCACTATAATATTAAACTCTAAATGTGAATAACAAACGGAACAGACGGAACAAAAGTCAGAGAAAACACGGTATGGTCATGCTCTTATTCATTCACTTGTAATGAAAGCCTAAGATGGTCATGAAAATAGATATGCATAAACGAAGCCGTAAACATCTCTCTACTGTATATGTCCGAGGAAGTTGTATTATACACGTAGACTGACACCCACGTACACACACGCACAAACACACACATGTACACGTTGACATATACACACATCCCCTAACACACACACACACCTACACACACATACCTCAAAAGAAACTGGACAACATCCACCCACAAACGCACACACAAACACACGCACACACACACCTGCATGAACCCACACCCAATCACACACACACACACACACACCCTACATGCACCTACACATATATACACCTACGCACATACACGCAAATACACTAATGCTCATGAAAAACGGTACATGTACCTCATATTCGACATGTTATAGGTGCTCTTGCTTGTTTGGTCGGTCGTTCGAAAACAAACGAAAAGGAAATGAATAACTTAACCATTACATCTTACAAATCATTTGGTTAAATTTATTCATTTGTATATAAATATAACATTTTTGATAATGATGAGAATTACACAATAGAAAAGTGTATCAGTTTCAATTCGAAAATTGAGTAGAAAACAAATCGAAGCAGTGTATTTCAAGATTTGATCTGGACCAGAAAAAATCTTGTGATTAAAGGCAGAACAATCAGGCGAACATTTCTAAGAGAGTTTCAGTAAATTGGAGGATAAATAAGAAAGTTATGAATAGTTCAATAATGAAATTTAAGAACAATTTCCACTCAAATAGGCGAATTTTAGTCACGTGCTATGACGGATGTCATGCACTTCTTGACTGTTATCTTAATATTATAACTTATTGTTTTACGAATCCGATTTAACCCATAACTGTATATCTTTTGAAGATATCCAAAAGTTGAATAAGAAATGCACCTTCAATAATGTATTTATCGACGAAAAAACACATTTTTTTTCTCGGTTACAGTGTCGAAAAAGCGATTTAAAAAACAATAAGATGTAATAAGCAGATAAGTGCAGAAAAGTGCATGACATACGTCCTATCATGTGATCCGAAAGTTGCTAATTTGCATGCAAGCCCTCTGTTAAGTGATATAATTAGAAGTATTCATAACTTTCTTATTTATTCGCTTCAAACCTATACTTTTTGTGTTCATCTGATTGCTTTGCGTCTAATCTAAGCTAGATTTGTTGACGTCTCATTTCAAAACATGTTTACATCTGAGAATGGTTTTTGATATGGAATCTATTTTGAACAACATTTTTCTCGATTTTCAAACCCTCTTGGCACCGGGTTTTTCGGAATGAGCCCCATGATTACAGTACAATAATACTGATAACGATGTCCATAATGAGACATAAGTTAATTACAAAATATGAAGTATCATAAAGTGTGCAACGAAGCAAATATTTGACACGTGTCTACCACATCAGGGGCCTGTAACCTAAAGAGATACGATTAATTGCAAAATTAATTGTATCTCTTTGGTACACATTTTGCCATAGACTTACGATTAATATTTATCGTAAGTTTAATTGCATCTTTTATGTTACAGGCCCCATGTCTATGCTACCAAAGCATTATGAAAACGAAATTATATTTTAATGAATTTTCTTACGGCATATTGATTTTGCGAATAACATTCGACTGTAAATTTAAAAGAGAAAACCACAGTACACAATATTGTATCCTTTCTATGCACATATCTATATAATCTAACTCTCTCGTATTCACTAGAACAGTGTCATCAGTTACATGAAATCAGCAATCAGGAAATGCATTCACTCGGTGAAAAAACTTGGGATTTTACAACAATAAGCTATCACAAACTAATTGTAAAGAAGAGCATAAATATTTCTACGTCATAACATGTGAAAATATGCTTACTTGCGTGTAAAATTATTTTTTAACTGTATACATATTCGGAAGTTATTAAAAAATCCTTTATGTTGTGATATCTGTCCCATCTTTAATGTATGATCAAACATGCGAGCTTGCGCGTTATATTATTTTTCAACTGTATACATTATTGGAAATCATTAAATAAAAATCATCATGGTTGTGATTAACGCTTTTTTTATCTGATCGTGTGATATGCCTGTTTTACGTTCAAGTAATATTTCCCTGGGACGACCGTTCCGAAAAGTCAGATTACACTCTATATGAAATAAATTGCAATCTTCTTTTTTTAGCCACAGTACAGTTTGGGTAAAAGCGAATATTTTTGTCCCTAAATTGTGTCTTCAAACCTAAATAAAATGAAATATAGTATCATGAACATGTTGCATAAAAGTGTGAAAAATGAACGAGTTTTGGTAAAGCTACAACCTAAAATGTGCAAAGTATCTCAGTCTCGGGATATTTTCTTTCTTGCTAAATAAAGGACACATTTATATGCACAGAATTGGTTTAAAATTTCAGAATTCAATCTTTGCGTATTCCTTTGTATTATTCTTTTGACCAATCTCGGAAAGAAGCTTGCATATGCGCGATAACAAACAAATTATTGTTATTACCAATAGAGGGCGCTAAATATGATTCAACGGTAAAATTCAAATTTTAAAAAGGAATCAGTTAGTAAAGAAATACGCTATGGTCTTAAGATGTGTGAGATACATGTATATATCTCATGATAAACATCCCGTTAAATTATCCTTTTGTAATCTTTTGACCCACACTCTACTTGGGCTTTCATAAAATGCCCTGTATAATATTTCAAAGAATTTCCAATAATCACTGACAAAGAAATATTTCTTTAAAATATTGACCATTGATATAATAAAAACTGAAATATCATTATTTCCAGTGCGTTAGCATTCATCCAGATGATATGCAAATTAAAAATAAAAGCTAATCTAAACATTGCACTCATATTCAGTCTCATTTACATTGCAAGCTTTACCAAAATAATACAAATCATAATTGAGAAACAGAAGATTCCAAACAAAAATTTACATAATACTTTGACGTCATTAAGTACACAGTAATTTTAGAGCATTTCAAAAACAAACAAACAAACAACAACAAATATGGTAAAATATAGCAATGAATAATAAGACATGTTTAAAAGAGATATTATATTGGTAGCAAAATTACTAACGATGTCAAATACGTATAAGGCACATGATTTTTTAAAAGACTACAAACATTTGAAATAAAAATGTTTGGTTAGTTCAGCTATACAACTACTGACTTATTACTGCATTTTGAGCCTCAATTCCAATAAATTATAGACCAAGGCAACTAGTAATAATCGTCATAGCAACAATGATGTAGGAAGGCATAGATGTAATGTGCATAAGGACATAACATGACTTTGAGTTATGCGCTATACTAGAAGAAAGGATTATTACTATCATCCTTATCAATATTAATGTTACTATTCTTTTTTATTATTATAATTAATATTCTGTTATCATTATCATTATTATCATATTTATTATTACTGTACAGTTATCATTATTATTATTATCATTTTTTAAAAATTATTATTACTATTATAATTCTTATTATTACTTTTATTACTATTAAGAAATTCATATAAAACGAACTGATATATTCTTCACATCAGTAAATATATATGTGTACAAAAAATAGGGATGATTCTTGCAGTACTTTGGTATATTTTAGTTCAAATGTCACACACCATAGCCAATTATTCACGGTTACTCCTACAGACCACCAGCAGGAATGTTGTCCAGCGGATTCGGCGTTAGGCGACGAGCGTCTCCGCTTCATTTACCGGCGATCTGGATTCGCATTGACTTTGTGCGTGAGGCGGTGTGCTGTGAAAAAATAAAGAAGACCCGACGCATTGTGTTTTTTTTCCATCTTTTAATTTTATCTATTTACTTATCATAATTTCATTTTAATAAATAAATTAATTAATTTATTCATTTATTTCATTATGATAATAATAATAATAATAATTACTTTTTTTTTGGTTGGGGGATGTACTACATACAGTTTGACTACATAAGCCGTTTCTGGGTCGATCTTAATTAACCAAACGAACAATGAGCAGACTCTATATTTCTTGTTTAAAAACTGTTTTATGTGAAGGGAATTACTCAGCTTTTGAATAACAATTTGGGTTCCATTCTTTCGACAATTAAACACTCTTTGCAATGATGTGACACGATATGGAAATGAATTTTCCATATGCATTTTGTTATCATTGTCTTTACACTTGAGCTCCACAATTTTTTAGGACTTTATATTATTTGCAATGTAGCTGACGGGTGGGCTGACAAGGAATATACTCTAAATCTTCCATTTATCACAAATAACATTTACACACCTAATCTCTTAATCCCGGTGACGCAGTATCACTGTTAAGAGTTATACATTCAAAGGGATATACCTGTATTAGTAATGGTCAGGATGCATAAATTGATGTGTAACGGGCTGAATGAAGTCACAAATTGCTTCACATACATTTACATACATGTAACTACCTACGAAATAAGAATCTCATATTCTGGCTTATTTTAGTTTGAAAATGCCAATTAATCGTTAACTAGTTTCCATTACAATTTTTAACGCTGTATACCGGCATCTGAACCGGGTCTTACACTCCGTGTTGATTCCGGGGCCCTATGTGACCGGGGCTTATACGCCCCAGCACACCGAACACGACACGACTTAACGGCACGGCATTTACCCAGTATCTTGGTTGTTATTGGCTAGCGCGATCCTCCGCGCAAAGGATTTTCCACAATTGACCAATCACAGGGGAGAAATCGCGTTTGGTGTGATGGAGCGTAAAAGGGTGTGTCATAGTTCTGTTGAGCTTAAATTCATTGTATAACATTGTTTTTGTCTTTAAAAAAATCCCAACTGCCAAATTCTAATGCCCACGATTCAAGCAACACGATTCAACACTACTCTTTGTTCTGAGGCAGTTAACTGTGAATGAACAAAGAGTCGTGTTGAATCGTCTTGCTTCCGGGCCTGTGTGTGACTAGGGCCTAAAATGCTACCTATGGTGTAGCAAACTAAGCTGTGAAAATATTGGGATACAAGATCAATGCTTAGTGATTAAAAAAAAAAACTAAAATTAAAAAATATAATATGCATTGGCACACTGTGCATGAATAAAGCGTCAGTGGTACATTTCATTCAATTTTCAAAGATATCTTGAAAGTGCTTGGTGCATAAATGTTGCACCAGATCGCAGGTAAACGAATTTCATAAAAATAAAAAAAAAAAATGTTCTTTGAAAGTCTGTTTTGGTTTTTCATAAACAGACATTCGTCTCTCAACATGATCTATTTCCTAATAACATTTAATGCAAGAAAAATTGTCACCGTCGTGGAGATAAGCTAATAGTTTGCCTAAATCTCTTTGAGAAATACTGTAATAGTAATAAATACGTTGGAAAAGGTAAGACAAAAGATAATGCACCTTCCACAATACCATAGACGTATAAACACATGGACAGTTATCTGTTACGTAATGGGATCGCTAGCGTGTGACTTCCATTGTCATCTGAATAACATTCATTTAATATTGTTCTACTTTGATGTCATGATGGTCACCGCCGATCAGGATGTAGGGAGAAACAAGAAGTCTGTTTTCACATATTGAAAATGAACAAATCGTGTGCGCAGAAGGCAATACATCAATTAAATCCTGAAAAACCAATGTGCAGTTCTTATTTACGACGGACTACTTTAGTTCCATGTGTTTTATTTTGGAAAGAGTAGATATATATTGATAATGAGGCTGATTAGTGATTGAATGACTATCACTTATCATCCAATTTTTGCAGAATTCCTCATAAATTTTCCAGAGATGCAAGATACATAGCATGTATTGGTCATAAGTCTCTTGACGTTATTGAGGTCATCATGTGTGTCCGGGATTTTCCGGATAAGATAAAAACATATTTTATATCATAAAATCGTCTGCTTCGCAATTTTGCTGCTCCAAATCTGAAGGATGTTCATTGAAAGTTATAGTCTAAAACAGGACATCAGCAAACAAAAACCAAGACAGGGCAAAATGTTCCTTTATCAGTGGAAAAAATGCACATAAGTGCTTTAATTGTTAATCATCTGGATGTTCTCATCAAAATGCATGCATAATCAGGCGCCGGTGACTATCATGACATCCAAGGAACAATGGCATTATTCGTCCATCTGTAAAAGGGTCCTTGAGAATACCAATTATCTCTGTTGCGCGCAATATACTATGCTGCGAGCTGCAGATAGCACAAAATTTAGAACACCTAGATTAGACAGTTTTCAGAATACCAATAATAACGAAAGATAACATTTTGAGATAAGACGGCTTCCAGAATACCGCTCCTGGAGTTGATGACTTTTTTTAAATAGAATAATCATAATGTGTGATAATGTCTTTAAATATTTATTTGAGAAGAAAACAAATCTAGATTGTTTTTCCCAATTCCATGCCAGATGAGCATAATAAAAACAATCCTGACACATTTACCATAAATTCATAAAGGTGATAATATCATTAGATCAATATGAGCAGGGTTCAAACTTACAGCCGACACGAACCCTATCTGGCCTGGGCAATTCTGAAAACGCATAGCCGGGGGAGGACGTGGGGGGCTAATTCCCCCCCCCCCCCATTGATCTCAGCCGCCAATCGCAAAGTTTCATGGTAGTTTCGGGGATTATTTTTTTATGATCGTAGAAAGTGAAACTTGAAGTTTCGGGATGAGTGTAGACAAGGCTATGTGTTAGTTCCTGACCATGCGACTGGTGTGTAACTTACGAAAGTATAAAATGCACTCAACCTAGGATTTTTAACAATAAAGATTTCTAGTTCCATTATTTTTTTTTACATAAGAGTCATAATGTTTCAATGGATGTGTAAGTAAAAAAGATTATTGGACCTTGGATTTTTCTGAGTAAAGTTTTTCTAAAAATGTAACAATTCATTGAATTTAAGACACATTTTCCGAAGAAAAAGGTGTTTTCCCTTTGAGAAATTTTTAAACAATTTATCTTGTTAGTATTTTGCATGCGACTTAATGTTCCTTCACACTTTTGTTCAATTCATGTTTACTTCAAATTGTACGAAATTCATTTTCGTTTATCTTGCGTGGTATTGAAATGGAAATAAAATCAAACAAACAATCTCATAAATTCCCGGGTTTTGTTCCTCCAATAAATACAAGTTTTGGCACTCATTTGGTCTGTCTTTATCTCGAAGAGAACTGCAGTATGTTTTACATTGGTATCCGCTTCATCGGCATATCTCGGGAAACGAAAGTCTAAAATGCATCCAACCTGGGCTTTTTAACAATAAAGATTTTTAGTTCCATTATTTTTGTACATAAGAGTCATAATGTTTCAATGAATGAGTGAGTACAAACGATTATTGGACCTTGGATATTTCTGAGCAAAGTTTTTCTAAAAATGTAACAATTTTTTTTCATTGAATTTAAGGCATATTTTCCAAAGAAAAAGGTGTTTTCCCCTTGGCAAAATTTACCAACAATTTTCTTCTTAATACTTTGCATGCGATGTTCTTTTTGTACGTTTGTTCAATTAATGTTTACTTCAAATTGTACGAAATTCATTTTTTCTATCTTGCGTGTTATCGAAATGAAAATAAAATCAAACCATTTCATGAATTCCAGGGCTTTGTTCCTTGAACAAATAAATAAGTTTTGGCACTTGTCTATTCTATCTTTATCTAGAAGAGAACTGCAGTATGTTGTACAATTGCCTCTGCTTCATCTATTGGGAAACAGAATTTCAGGCCCATTAAGCGGAGTTGCCGATAATGCGGAGGTACCGTTCCGTTCATAGTATTCTACATAATGTTATGAATATCAACATGCGCACATCGTAGTTGGGGGGGGGGGGGGGGGCTAGCCCTCTGGGTCAGAGCGAGTGGGCGCCAAATTTGAAAAAAATTAGGCCGCTAAAGTAGGTAATCCTTTTTTTGTCTTTGCTTGCCAGTTCAGCTCAGCGGGGGGTGGGGTGGGGAGCGGTAGCACCAAAAAATTAGCTCAGCTCCCCGTGGGGTGCCAAATTTGAGGTGGAGACCTTTTTTCCATCCTTCAACATGTATGGGTTGGTCGTAAATTTGTCAAATCTAAACCAGGAGTGTAACATAGAATAGATACGATCAATTGAAAATTAATCATATCTTTAAGGTACCTGTTTTGGCGTAGACTTACGATTAATATCTATCGCAGGTATAATTGTATATTTTGGGCTACAGGCCCCCATGTCTAATTTGAAAGCTATTATTGTGTGAATGACCATGTGCATCATAGTGTCTACCCTTCCCTCTGTCTCCCTTTCTTTCGCCGGGGAACTTGTCCTGGGAGGTGTTTTACCAAGATAAGAAAGTCTTTAAGAACGACTTTAAGTTCGACTGGTATCAGATCTTGCCCTGAATGCGCGTACTAGTGTGAACCATTACGCGCAAGAAGGGATATCAGTCGAACGTAAAGTCGTTCGTAAAGTCTTTCTTATGTTGGTGAAACACCTCCCAGACCGTATTTCTGCAAATGCGGTCCCTCATTCTGTTTTCTCGCCCTTTGAGCCAACTCTTCAACAAGGCCTGTGTGCATATCAAATAAACTTGTTCAAAAGTTCATGCCATTATCCCAAGTAGTGCTACTTTTATCCGAATAAAGCAAAGTGCATTGGCATGTTTCTTCACGAGGTACATCCATTAACCAAAACTGCCGTTTATCCGAATGCCCAATTATGCGGACACTACTGTATTATAGGGATAACTACTGTACATTGTACATGCATTCTTGGCCTAAATTCAATATGAATCACAAATTTCTGGGATGTCAAATTTACATTTCTATGCCTTGGCCTACGAAAAAAAGAGAAACAAACAAACAAAAAACACGCATGGCATTTGCTGTGTTCGCTAATCATTCCGCTTGGTTGATGTTGCAGAATATCTGTGCAAATACAGCTTGGCAATTATGCATGAAATGATAAAATATTATTGCAAACATTTGCTCATCGGCTCATACATTTTCTTTTATTGTTATCTCTTCTGATCAGACTACAGGATTCTATGACATAAACAAGATAATAATTTTTTTTTCAATAAGTTCTACACGAATGTGTTAATGAAGAAAGCAAGGTCATTAAAGGCCCCTCTTCCGGGAACAATTGCAATGTACCACAAAACATGGTATAATATTAAAGGGATCTATTTGCACGAGAAGTCAACTGGGAGCTCGAGCCAACTGGTGAACTAGCCATTACTTACCATATTTCCAGTCAGAAATGACCAAAAATCAATCAACCCCCAAAAGCAATATTGTCAAATTTGACTAGAATTGCATTTATTAAAAGTAGAAAAATCAAATGAACACATCAAAAATAGCTTTGAAGTACATCAGACAATAAATTAGAAATTTATGAGTGCTTCTATGAAATAACTGATCAGTGATTCCATGCAAAATTTCAAATTTTTGCTTGCAAGCTATGACGTATTTCATGTACTTCTCGACTGTTATCACATTGTAACCTGTTTTTTAAAGAATCCATTAAACCCATGAATGCATATCTTTAAAATAAGTATTCTAAAGTTGAATAAATAAATATGGACCCATGTATTTGTCGACAAAAATAAATTTTTTCTTCTTTTTCTTAATTGAAAAGGGAAGTTTTTAAAACATAATAAGCTACTTGCAGAGAAGTGTATGACAAACGTGACCAAACGTTGCTGATTTGCATGGAAAAATAACTTTTGGGTCATTATCATTGAAATATTCATAAAAGGAGAGTTTACCCCAAAATACTGATTTTTCAACAGATGCAGAAAAATTTGATGAGCAGAACAAAAAATGTTGGAATGAAAT
>BQKZ01005643.1:0-15042 GCA_036244855.1 Temnopleurus reevesii | reverse complement strand
GACAAGATTTCCTCACAAGTTTAACTGTAGTATATCTTCATGATAGATATGTAGCTCCCATATTTGCATGTTTACAGTAATACAAATTTTGTGTATTTCTGTAAAATTGATGAATTTTGCACTATAAATATAAATAGGATGAATGGTTAGTTGTGCAACCGTGACGTCATCAAATTGACAATATGTCTGAAAATTTGCCCTGCTTTGCCTGTTTTGTTCTAATCTGTAATAACTAATCTTTAATAATCTTCATAACTGTATTATTAGTTGTCCAATTTTCCTCAAACCTTTTCTGTTCTACTCTCCAATTTGTTCTACTTCTGTTAAAAAAAATATTATTTTTGGGTAGACTCTTCTTTTAACTTTCTTAATCATGGTTCGATTTACTTCAATCTTTTCTTTATCTCTTCATCTGATCTTCTGATTCAAATCAATACTAGATTTTTTCTTGGGCAGAGCCAGTTGTTCAGTAGCCCAATTGTTTAACCCTATTTTAACTGGGCTTTTTCAGACCAAGTTTATACTGGGGGGTCAATTTGACCCCCCCCCTTCAGATCTCGGCCGTGGATCGCGCGATTGCCGCGAAATTTTGCACGCGCATAGTGTCGAGTATAAACTACATGACTGTTTAGTTTGATTTTCTGAAAACAAAATTATGATTTCTATTTTTAATTAATTAATTATGCAAATTTATGCATGAAATCTTATTTTCTCTTCTATTTCACTCATTGAAGCTCCTAGGAAGCTCATTGTTGGTATGAATATTCTCCATATTATTCCTCACAATACTACTTGGAAAAAGATTTGATGTGACAAGGTATTTCTTATGTTTTTTTTATTGTTTTATGAATTTCTTATGTATTTCATTGTTTTTTCAACCTTTTGTTTTCTATTGTATTTTGGATGAAATTTATTGCAGAACATTTTTTAAGCATATTTATGCTAAAACGAATTAATTATAACCCATAAAATTGAAAATAGCTACATCTTTATGAATTCAGACTGAAATCCCAATTTACATTGACTTTGTACACAAAATCACGTTTTTGTGCGATTTTCGGTCTGACATGCATAGCGCGGTGACGTAACCATACGCCCGATTTTCGCAAAAATAGTCTTAAAAGTTGCGCAAGACTTGAAAGTAAAAAGTCAGGGAGTCTCGCGGTGAAAAAATTTTGCGCAGCAGCGCGATCACAAAATTTGTGGAGGAGGGGGGTCAAATTGACCCCCCCCCCAGTTGGAATAGGGTTAAAACTATGTATAAACATTTGAAATATGACAGGGAAAGACATTTTCAGATGATATTTGGCTTTTCATCCCCTTACAATTTTGCTCATGAATGTGTAAATAGTTTTACTGTGGTTTTTCAAATTAATTGTCGACTTATTATAACCTATTACAAATGCATATTTTCGGTTAAGGGCTAAAAAAAAAGCAGCATTTAAAAAAAATATATATGATAGACTACTTGCAGAGAAGTGCGTGAGAAATGTCATATCACATGACCAAAAGTTGCCAATTTGAATGCAAAATCACTGTTGAGTGATGTAATTGAAAAATTCCTAAATTTAATATTTATTTGCTGTGTGGCGTCAAAGTTTTTTTTGTTTGTCTTATTGTTCTGTTAATGATCAGAGCAAGATTTTTCTGGCCCATACCAAGTCTTTAAGAAACATTATTATTATCATAATTATCATTATTAATCCCCATGTCATGTCAGAATAGACAGGTGGACCAGAAATCACTAGCACTGTGCACTCTATGATTCAATCACAAACAACTTTCGATAGACAGTCAAACTTTTATATAGCGGCCTATATAGACAGGTTACCACTTCTTATCCTTCAAGGCACATTTTGAGGGTAGAAATATATAAGGTGATCATTAACTCCTAAAAATGTGAGGCAACGTGGAGTAGTGGTTCTAATTCTTGCAGTTCTACCCCTGGGTCGTAGGTTCAAATTCTATCCGTGGCATAATTTCCATCATCGAGAAATTTCACCAACTTCTGCTGTACTCAACCCATGTGAGGTGAATGGTTACCTGGCAGGGATATTTATTCCTTGGAATGTCTCTTGTAATGCTAAGTGCTCTGGTGTATGCTAAAACCAGGGTAATAATAATAAAAAGCTCCCTGAGCACTTTGAAGTGTTGATACGTGCACTTAATAAATTGCATGACTATCATCATTATCAAAAACATATAGAAACTCAAGTTTACAGACACATAGCAGAGATATTCAAAATTTATTTTCGAATTGTATCACATTCCTGAAGAGAGTGTTATTTTATTGAAAGAATCACACTTCATTTCACTTTGAGCAAAGGGAAAAAGGATTTACTGTCGCGAGCAAAGAGATACTCTTTGGTCGTGAGGTGTTCCAGAGTTTAATGGGTTCCTCGGCCACTTTGCATTAGCTAGGGACCAGGGATTTATGCAAGATCAAGAGCACACAATCAGGCCTCTTTAGTGGAGACGTTACGCAGTGTGGTGCAACCAACCTGTGCCCACTGTGTGTTGACCACATAATAGATCCATGCTGCTACACAAGTTTCCAAGAGATCTCTTCCTGGACTATTACAACGCCGTAATGAAAAAGTATATTGACAAAATGATGATGGTGATGATGATGAAGGATGTTGAATGATGATGATAATAAAAATGATAGTGATGATGATGATGATGATAATGATGATAGTGATGATGATGATTTGATGATGATGATAATGATGATGATTATGATGGTGATGATGATTGTATATTTGGGCCTAACATGGGATAGAATCACACTACAGGCCCCATTATAACAAGTTTGAACTCAGTACAGTGTATACTACCTGGAGAAACCACAAATTCCGAAAAGTCCATGCGCATGCATGGAGACATCCGAATCTGATGATACACTTTGCTCAATTACCTTTTTAGCAATTTGGAAAGTTCAGTATTATGGAGCGCAATCGCGTCTGGAAAAGTTGGCATCTCTGCGATGGTGCAGAGATACCAAATGCCTCTCTAAATACATGTTTTACATGCGGTGGACTGTATGAGTCTGAACAAGCTGAACTTTTTGCGTTGGTTGTATTTTTGAGAATGTCGCAGTCTTGGCATCGCAAAAATTTCCCCCCTGCAGGGTGTATCTTTATATGTGTATCAACACTGTCAACAACATGAAATATCAAAACATCAAAGTGTCGAACTGCTTTGAAATCACGTTAAATCTGTACACGAAAATATTGGCTTATACATTATTTTTATGTTAATTTAAAGTTCATGTATATCCCAAATGAATGGCTGAGCATACATGTATGTCTATTATTGCTGTTTCTCTCAGAAGTAAATATTTTGTCCAACTATAAAATTTTCTTTATTCACGTGTTCATTTCTAGCCTCATGCATGTTCTTGAATGGTTGCCATCCCTAATGACTCCATAGTTTTTGGAAGCTTTTCAACGGCACCTCAGGGTGCTACAAGATTTGTTTTCAATAGTTGCTTGAACATCTTTTTCTCTTGCCCAAATCATAAAAGCAAAAAAAAGCAACTCCACACACATGTATAACATTCAGTGTGGGATAGCTGTAAGTGAAGTTGGTAAAAGGATATATCTTCAAACTGGATTCTCATAAAGAATTCACTGACAGTCAATGATTTGTACTCCTATCAAAACAATTTAATTTACTTGCCTGATGGCTCAATTTTGTTGCCCCGGGCATTTGGGCATGGGGGTTTGTAGTGCCTGGTGGCAAACATAATTTGATATACACAAATAGTTACCATGGAAACGAAGATCATAGTCTCGGATCAGTCTCTGGAGGGCCTGGCCAGATACTATCCTTGATGGGCTTACAGCTAACGGCTTTGTAGAATAAAATGGTGGACTGCTGACTCTGTGATAGGAGCCCATACTGGTAAGTGACCCTACAAAAGGAATGAAGTCAAAAAAGTTTTAGCAGTAAACTTTGAAGGCACCTATAAAATTCCTGTATTTTTCCCTAATGAATCTTAAAGCATATCTGAGGCCCAGAACCCATAACGATGTTTGCTTTCTTCCCTTAGGTCCCAGTCACATAGAAGCCCATAAGCAACACGATCAAACACCACTCTTTATTCAGTTCACAGTTAACTGACTGCGTTCGCAGCCAGCTAACTAACTGTGAACTGAACAAAAATAATAACTCAATAATAATCAATACTAATTTACATTCTTGTTCTTTAAATTGATTTCAGATAAATTAATTGCTCCTTATAATAGTATTCCATTGACCAAACCAATTGCTTTATATGGATAAATTAATAATCTTTCATCAGATTATACATGTAATATGGTCACCTACCAAGATGGCTAACAACTGCTAGCAGATGGGACAAATGCCTGGGACAAAGTATTCAACATCCATTCAAGTATCAACATTAGCTGGATGGGCACAAAAAGAATTTCCATCCTTTTGATTCTGTTGCATTATGTTGAACAAGGGTCGCACCTGGGGCTTTCTTTTATGCTCATGAAGCTTTTGTGAATGCTTGAATAAAGTTACTTAATTTATCCTGATACTTTGTCCCTTCTGCTCACAATGAGTGGCATATATCTTATGAAGTAGGGACATTTTCAATATGGAATCACCCAAATATGAATGGAAGATTAAAACTTAAAGGAGGACCCCATGCAAAAAAAATATTGCTTTGATTGAAAGTGCAAAAACCTGACAAACATATCAAAAAATGTTTGAGAAAAAACGGACAACAGATAAAAAAGTTATGAATATTTGAAAAATAGCTCAAGATTTGTTAAACAGTAATTATATTGTTAGCAAATTGGAAACTTTGGGTCACGTGACATGACGTATTGATATTGATGACGCTAGTTTGTCACTTCTCTAGAATAAGTGTATTACATCTCTTTGCTTTTTATGCTATGTTTTAAACTTTTAAAGCTATTGGACGCAAAAATAATTAGTTTTATGGACAAATTAATCAAGTCGAATGTATATTCTTGATAATAACTTCTGAAATATTGTTCATAAAGAAGAAATAACAACATTATATACATAAATATGATTTTGATAAACAATTTATCTGTTAAGGAATATGTATTTGTGTTGGAATTATCGCTTTCACGACAGCAAACTTACGGTTACCACTATAAATTCTGGTAAAGGATGTTTTTCACTTTGTATTTACAACGAAAATAATAGTATAAACAAAAAGAAGAAAATGGAATTCTAAAAACAATAAGAAACATAAGAAATTGTACAAAAACAATGTAATCTAAAATAGAATAATTATCAAAATATTAATTTTCATATTTACAGAGGTGAAAAGGAGCAAAGAGTTTTAAAGCCCACTCCAAAGTGACACAGAAAATAAACTTGCCACAGGGAGTGCAGTATACAGAGCAGCGTAAAGATTAAGGGGTTGTTGCTCAAAAGCAACTGCAGATCACCTGCAACTTTACAAATTGTAACGCACATTTCCATTCGCGCGCGATGTTCGCATTTAACAAGGCGCGCATGAAACAATGATTATGATTGGCGGATTCCAATCAACTGCAACTTGCGATCAATTGCAACTTTTGAGCAACACCCCCTAAGAGAGAGATAAATGAGGGGAAGGTGGATCAGACGTAACCTTGCCTTGAAAAATTAACGATGTTGCGATGTCCCCCTGACCAGATAATAGCACATTGAAGGACATGAACACATTTTGACTTTCCAGGTCGTGTTTTACATTTATATTTAGAACTTTACTTTGATTTTTCAATTTGAGTGAAGCATAACATTTTTTTAAGAGAATTAAAAATCAGGTAGGGCCATTTTCAGAGAGTCAGTCGGGAAACAATTTTTTTGCCTAATAGTAGAGTGAACCCTTTGACTACCAGAGCCGGGTCACGCGCGCAGCATGGGGGAGGGGGCTTTAGGGGCGCCAAATTTTTTGTTTAAAAGGGCGCCAAATTCGCTGATGGGGGGGGGGTGCTAAAGCAGGCTATGACCTATCTTTCTTTTATTTTATTTTTGCTTGTCAGCCCAGCTCAGCTCCCCAGGGGTACCAAATTTGAGCTCTGCCTCCCCCGTATCAAAATCTAGGGTGCGCACATGAGGGTAGTCCTTCCACAAAGTCTACTAGGATGACAGAATTCAGTCGTCAATAGTTTAAACGCAGATTTGCAAACTTACATGAATTGCATATATATCAGATGAGTAGCCGAGGTGGTATCCACACAGTGGGACCTATAAATATAAAATAAAAGAGAAAAGGTATTAAACCAATAGATCAGTATTGGGAAAGATGGCGCTTCAGATAAGTAGTTTGCGAGCTGCAGTAAAATTATTACCATAATGAAGTTTTTCAAAGGCAAATCAGAGTATGTTCATCGCTTGTTTGAATATTAAAAGCAACCTAGAAATGACTTAATTATTTAAAAAAAAATGACGACAGTGTCGAGCTCCCAGCACAACATTGCTTGATGTACAAACTTAATGCGAACTCACACGCTGCAGACAATACCTCCGGTCCATTCTCCCATCCTGTCCCGCTCAGGCCCCGTACGATCCATTCAGCGCGCCGTATGAATAAAGACTGATTGGCATTCTCAAGGTAAAATACGCCCGAGTACGTGCAAAAATCTTCTCCTGATTTCGTACACAGTCTAACTGTTTAGGCATGTAAAGCAATTTGTGAATACATCAGCTTGTTTTACATCAATCTCTGCATCCCCACCATTACAAATCTATACCTTTAAATCCTCATACTACTACAATACAAGTGGCATGGAGGAATGCCTTGAAAAGTGTAGGGGCTGAAAAGTGTAAAGGCTGTGGTAAACAATTTCTTTATACCCTGAAATATGTTGCATGTATTTTCTGGAAAATTTCTTTGGGGGGGGGGGCCCAAGCGATTCTGCAGTCCATGTACAACAGTCTAGGTACACGTATAACATGGATAATAATTGAAGCATTACAATCTCTGAATAGAAGTCTCACATTTATTTCTAGTGCCCTTTGGAACTTTAAATATTATTCAATAGGCTGTGATGTTGAAGTACAATGTGTAGAGATATGATATGGTAATAAAATTATGAATACTCAAAAGTTATACTTACACCCAAGTACTTTCTGTGAAGGTTACAGTGACATTGCCAAATATCTGAAAGAAATAAGATATAACTAATTGTAAAATAAATTCTATATCATGATTATGTACAAAATATTTATCACAAAAACAACTTCCAGAAGTAATGGTATTAAAGTCGTAATGATAAATAATAATGATTATCATCATTATTGATAACAATAATAACAATAATAGTAATAATAATAATATTGGCATTTATATAGCACTCTTACAAAAATATATATCACAGTGGTCTACAGCATTGGATAACTTAATTGAAGAAGGAGGGGAAGAATGAATAACAGAAGATGAAGACTGAAAAGAAGAAAAAGAAGAAGAAGAACAAGAAGAAGAAGAACAAGAACAAGAAGAAGAAGAACACGAAGAAGAAGATCAAGAAGAAGAAGAACAAGAAGAAGAAGATCAAGAAGACGAAGAAGAAGAAGAAGAAGAAGAAGAAGAAGAAGAAGAAGAAGAAGAAGAAGAACAAGAACAAGAAGAAGAAGAACAAGAAGAAAGAGGAAAAGAAGAAGTTTGAAAAAGAAGTTAAGTGCCTTTCAGTGGTTTTCATGATCTGTGCAAGATCTTCCTGCTATTGCTTGCATGCGGACTATTCCAACATGGACTCTACGATGGAATAATCCCAAAGGGTGCCTTGAGCAAAATGCAAGTCTTGATTTTCAATCTCTTTACATCTTTATTCAGGGGCAAAAATGTCATTGGTTTTTTTTTTTGTGGNGGGGGGGGGGGGGGTGGTTAAAGGGTTAAATAGATATTTTCTACAGCCCCTGGTTTTCTGGAATGGGCATTTTAGTTACATATAGTCCTAAAATTGTGTGTTTTAATCAGTTCCCAACATACATATTAAGTCTTCTATTATTATTAACAAATTATTATCAATATCTCAAATTAGAATGAAGAATTCATCAAATTTGTAAAAAACACAAAAAGTGAAAATTCAACTTACTTTACTTTATGTATTTATAGTTTGTGTATAAATACTTTATGTATTTGCATTTATTTATGTATTGTATGTGATTTTATACTGTTTGTTGTATTGATGAATATGTCTGTATGTATTCATTGAAATTGTTTTTAATGTACATGGACTCCAAAGAAGACCAGCTCCCCTTGATGGGTGAGCTGAATGTTGACAATCCGCCATATTTTTAAATTGTATATTTTTTTTAACATGGAAATAAATTCAAATCAAATCAATCAAATCAAACTTCCGTTTGATTTTGATTTGACAAGTCACATAATGCATACACTCGCCAAAATATTGTTTTTACAAGTTGTTTTTATTTACATTTTCAACATATTTTTAGGGTACATGACTCCATGTGGCCTACGTTTAGCCTTGTTGTGTGTTCCATCCAATTGGTTTCTTATAGTACTCACGACAAAAGCGAAACATTAGCTATTATCTACGTGTAGTCGGGCAGATCCTTGTTCCCCGCCTTTTATAATTAGTACTTTGAGTATTTGTACGTGACTAGAACGCTGAAAACATGTTCAGAACATGTGGTAGGTGTTCTAACAATTAGCAGTAACGGCATCAATTAAAATGCAAAATCATTGCAAAACAGGTTGAAATGTTTGCAATGCTACATTTGCAATGCTATAAATGATATATTTGAAACACGAATATCTGAAAAAATGACAGTATAAAATAAACATTTACTATCCAAAAATAGTAAAAAATAGTTCAGCACTTAGCAAGCACGTGGAGGCGTCGTGGTGTAGTTGTTCTGACTCTCACCTTTCAACCAAAGGTCGTAGGTTTGAATCCCATCATGTCTATAATTCCCTTCAGCAAGAAATTAATCCATATTGTGCTGCACTCAACCCAGGTGAGATAAATGGGTACCTGGTAGGAAGTTGTTCCTTGAGAAAGCCTATGCACCTACCTGTACATGTAATAGCTGGACTGCTAAAGCCAGGGTAATAATGCTGTGATTGTAGAGCGCTTAAGGACTTCTCATGAAAAGGTGATAGAGCTAGGTAAAGCTGTTCATTAAGCACTTGGCATCAGGCCAGCGTAATGATCACATTCTGCTTCCCGAAGCAGAATAAAAAGAATCATTGTTTAATTAACCAGTGCTCTTATTACAGATTTACATATTCGCCAGAAAAAAGCCCCTGAAATACATTTTTTTTGGTAATTTTAGAGCTCACAGAGGCTACATCTAAGGTTAGGGGGTCTATCGCCCTTTGCCTGTGTATTTTCCATGCTGCCCTGAAGCTCCCTGCATTGGTTTATTCGTGCATCACTTGTTGATGAAGGAAAATAAATGTCTGGCCTGATGCTTCTGGAGTAATAATACTAATGATAATAAAACTATGCAATTTATATAGTGCACATATGCACCTCACCTGGGTTGAGTGCAGCATAATGTGGATGGATTTCTTGCTGAAGGAAATTAACGTCATTGGTGGGATTCAAACCTACAACCCTCTGATCGAAAGGGGAGAGTCAGAACCACTAAACCATGGCGCCTCCAAATGTTCCCACTAATGAATATTGCATCATTCAAAACAATTTTTTAAAGTATTCTCAACAATGTTAGTCATTGCCTTCAATAATCAAAACATGAATTTACATTTAAGACACATTTTAGGGTTGATGAATTTTTATAGCCTGCATTTTATAGCCTTGTTGTGTTTTCCATCCAACTGGTTTCTCATAATGCTCACCATAGTAGAGAAACATTATCTATTGTTCATATGAAGCTTTGCAGATCCGTAATCCCCACCCTTTATAATTATTACATGTACATGAACTGTACGTGACAGGACGACTGAAAACATTTTACGAGGCGTGGGTAGATGTTCTAACAATTAGCATTAATTGAATTGAAGTAGTTTGGGCCTTTCCCCAACATTTCTAAACACCGATTGACGAGATAAATCCAATCAAAGTATGCCTTTCAAGTTTTACAAAAGCATCTCGAAAGGCATTGTTAAGTAGTGTTAATTCATGTTGGGATTGGGAAAGGAATGTTTCAATTGTTATCTACCCACCAGAAAAATCATTTAAAGGGGAACTGCACTCAGACATTAAATTGCTATCATTAAATGAAGAAAAATAAAATGAACAAGCTGTGAAAATTTGAGCAAAATCGTATAATCCATTCAAAAGTTATGAATTGTCAAAGTTTTGATTTACATCCCTCATGGGCTCCTTATATTGGCAAACGTACAGGCACAAAATGGCTGCCAACATGGAGAACTCTCCATTCGCTTTGTACACAAAATTTCACATTTTCTCTTTTTCCAGAAAAGTAGACAAAATTGTGTTTTTTTGGTTCAATATATTACGGCCACATCGATTCTGCAAGCATTCCAGAAAGAACGGTGTTGATTCCTCATTTGAAATGTGATATTGATCCATTTTCAATAAATTTATATACAAAGTGAATGAGGAGCTCTCCATGTATGACATCACAGGTTATGCTAATTAGCTATACGCATGCCAATTCAAGGATGCCCACAACCGGTGGAAATGACAACTTTGAAAATTCATAACTTTTAAACGGATTATCCAATTTTGCTCAAATTTTCACAGTTTGTTCGTATGATTTTTCTTCATTTATTGACCGTACATTATTGTCTAGGTGTAATTCCCCTTTAATTAAAAGGAACGACATCTTTCAATTTGAATGAGCAGCAAAATGTTCATAGGTTCAAGGGTAAAAGATTTATTTACGTCAAGTGTGATCTGTGAAAAGTGCCATGTTTGCGTTTGCATTTTTTAACTTCCTATTATTTGCTTTAAGATCCCCAAATAGTTATTTAATTTTAATTTTTGTCATACACATTCCTCTTATCAAGTTCTCGAAATGGTTGTGTGAAAAAAAAATCTGCAAATTTCTCATTTTCATATGTATTTCTCTCACTGTGTTTTTTTTTTCGACCATTTAATGTTCATTTTGCTCCATGCATCATTGTTACCCGATAGGTACACTGTAGCCGAGGGACATGTGTGGCTCGGTCGTAGAGCATCTGCCCCGTGAACTTTTGATTCCTGGCCAAGTCAAACCAAAAATTAAAAAAAGATGGGATCATCTGCATTTCTTGCCAGGTGCATGTGCTAGAAATTTCAGAAAGGAGGAGGGTAATGATAAACTTAACTCTTACCACGCTACGGTGTAAAATACTACAGATTGAACGGCAAGCCGCTATTAGTGGCTTGCTGACGTCACTGTAAACATACAAGGATATACAGGGATCCCCCACTGAAGCTTGCATATAATATACGGTACGCGCATCTGCATGGCCTCTGACCTTGTTTTCAGCCAGTGAGAGCGGCTCTCCTTCTGAACACAAAGTAAAATCTTACAATGCTTTCCCTATATATTCCATAATTTCCCCTAATTTCCTGCACTTTATTCCGTACAGATAGAGGGAATTTGGAAACTGAAATTCTGTAGCGAAAGAGTTAATATTATGGAGGGCCTGCTAGAAGAACAGCTATCAGCTAAAAGTGATTACTCTGGGTAAATAAGAGATATTATTTTATTTATCATCATTATCATGATATAAACTAACCTCGGCTCCACGACGTCCAATCACGGTATTGTTTATGGCTGTGATGTTGGTCCCAATGACCTGGTCACTCCAGCTGGCCGAAATGGTCAGCGATTCCCCCCTGATGTTCACAAAATTTTGGTTCCAGATCTCAAAGTCCGACTGGGATAAAGCGATCAAGAATGCACATGTAAACGACTGATCTGTACATACATGTACATGTAGTAAGTTGTTAACATACTATTAACTGACAATGTACATGTAAAAAGAATTATAACGACTTATGACATGGAATTTCCTCCAGAAGCTTGATATCTTTTCTTAAACGTACATTTACAAGTACTCATATTATCAGCAAATGCAATTTGATATTTCTTTGACTCTTGTCCACTTTAAATCTACATGCATCATGTATTCACTGTTGTTTGTGCATTGATCGTGAACAAGGCGTTTATTTGCTAATAACTCCTTTAACTAGTGAGATAAATATATTTTAGGTTCATTATATGTACCTAAACAATACACAAATTTCATAATTTTTTTTTTGTCTCAGATATTCCTTAAGATGTTTAAAGCTACATAAGCACCACTAACCTGTAGCACCAACGTCATAGTTGGCACTGTTTGGTTGTAGCTGGTAAAAACTGTTCTGACCTTGCCAGTCTGGTTAAAGGTAATCGGCCTTGGCAAGAGGAAGGCAATCAAAACACCTGCAAATACCACACACGCTGATATGGACAAGGTCACGTAGCACAAACTGGATTAAAAAGTAAAATAAGAGAGAAAGAGAGAGAATGGGTGAGTGAGTGAGAGAAAATCTTTATATTTGTCTGCTTGAATAGCAATATTGATATTGAATACTATTCTCTTTACTCAACAAACAAATATAAAAGGGCGTGATAAATAAAACATATAGTTATTGTTTTTTAAACAATATTATGACAATATTGACTTTTATTCTACTATTTCATGGTCAACATTACCAAAAACAAATAATGTACTAAAGCTAGGGTAAGGTTTCCATAATGGAATTGTGTAATATAATCATAATAATATATATGATTTATATGGCGCCAATCCACTTCTCAAGAAAATGCTCAAGGCGCAACTGGAAAAAGGTGTAGAGTAAATACATGAGACTTAGTAGATAAGAGAGAAGTTCAAGAAAAACAACACGGGGACGCGAATATAGGACAG
Source organism: Temnopleurus reevesii (assembly GCA_036244855.1). NCBI lineage: Eukaryota > Metazoa > Echinodermata > Echinoidea > Temnopleuroida > Temnopleuridae > Temnopleurus > Temnopleurus reevesii. The sequence continues at coordinate 2,210 of BQKZ01005643.1, read as the reverse complement.
CGAAGTGTGGGCGGGCAGCCACCAGCGCATGCACGTAGAGTAATAAGGGAAAATAAGGGAAAACAAGGGATGCAATGTGAGCTGAGGCAACAAAGAAATAGGAAGAGGAAGGGAAAATTAAGGCAACATTTTAGAAGATGGAGGTTCGATTTGTGATTCGACACTAAATGCTGATGGATCATATTTTATTTTATCTTTACTTGCTGCACTTTATTGTTTTTTCTCTTTATTCTTGCTCTTGTCTTTGTCTATTTTGTAAGGATTGATGTGTAATTCTTTTTCTTTGAATCAAAAAAAAAAAAGAAAAAAAGAAAAGAAATAGGACAAAGTATTTTACAGCTTCATTCAAGCCTTCACAATAGCTTCATGATCATAAAAAGAAAATAGCATGCCTTTTCATTCACTGAACAGATGTGGCACATGTTTGTCATTACTGCAAAGAACAAGAGGGAATTACATTTCTTTTGTTTTCATCTAGCTATTGTAATGCTCCAATGAAAGTTGCTCACTTTGTCCGAATCCGTTGCTCCTTCTGCTTCAATGATAGGTAGTGTAATTTACAAATTTGTACGGATTGTTTTAATAATACTAATACGCAACATTTAGTGTTTCTAAGCGCTCGTGCAATATGATACAGCTATAGGATGGTTACCATTTGGCACTCATTGCATTCAAGGAGTTTCTTCCTGCTGGTTCCCATTCACCTTTAATATCTGGGTTGAGTGTAGCACAATTTGAATAAATTTCTTGCTGAAACAAATTACTATCATGGGTAGGATTCGAACCTACAACCCTCCGATTGAAAGGCAACAGTCAGAACCACTACACCACGATGCCTCATTCCACAAATCAAGTAATACCAGTAAATGGAATTAATAGAATAAATTAGAAACATAAAAGTAAAATGGTGAAAAAGTTATTTAGTATTTACAAAATGTCTGGTTCTATGATCAAATCATAACAAAATTACAGTATCATATACAGCTCTAGAATTTTTGGTTGACAAAGTGCCTTTTTGTAGGATTGTGTATACTCCTAGTATAAACAAAAAAAAAATGTATCTCATAAAATCAATATAAACGAGGCTGTCTATCATTCTATAACCGGGTTGATATTAATAAACAAGGTCAAACATGTACACCTAAACAAACACATTCCAGGCATAGTTAATGAAGCAAACCAATGCGGTATACATGACTTTTTGTGATCAAAAGTGGTGTTCATACTAGTGCGAATTACTGCTATATCCAAATATCGATATCCAAACATAGGTAGACAGGATCACTGTAATTTGTAGTGTGGACATGATTTTCTGGTAATTTGGTTTGCAATTCAAATCACACTTTTTAGATGGGGTTTGATATTTCAGAAATAATACTGGTCACGACAGCCATAAGCCCATAGTGCGAACGGCAAGGTGATTTGAACATTGTGGAATTAATAATGATAATAATAATAATAACATATGTACAACATTTATATATCGCTTTAATTACTACAAATTGTGTTTCTAAGCACTTTGTGCATTATTACCCAGCTATAGCATGGCTTACATTTGGATCTCACTGCATTCACAGAATTTCTTCTATCGGTAACGAATCAACTCAATTAATCCCACAATGCACCATGCATTACGGGAATATCAGTTGTGAGGGTACATGTGTGCAGTGATTGCTTTGATCCATAATGTAATTATTCGGAAATATCACCCCGTCAACTATTATAGTGTAAACAGTAAGGTAATTTGGCCATCGATGGAATTAATCCCACAATGCACCGCACATTACAGGGATATTTTGTGTGAGGGTATCTGTGTGCTGTGATTGGTTTGATTCAGTAATCACTTTACTTCTTGATTGTCTAAGGGGGTGTTGTTCAAAAAATGCAATTGATCGCAAGTTGCAGTTGATCGGAATGCGCCAATCAAAATCATTGTTTCATGCGCATCTTGTTAGATACACTTACCGTGCGCGAATGAAAACGCGCGTTATACTTTGCAAATTTGCAGTTGATTTGCAGTTGATTTTGAGCAACACCCCCTTAGAAGTATTTCAATGTGTAATTTAGCTTATAGTAGGGGCTACTATGTAATCCCGCGCGATTTGTCTGTTAAAATTGATTTTTTGAGCTAACTTTGTTAATTTTGGGGTGCTGAATCCAAAAATCTTTGGTTCCGATTTTTCCGACCACGTCTTCAGCCGCCATTTTGA
>BQKZ01005642.1:22500-43414 GCA_036244855.1 Temnopleurus reevesii | reverse complement strand
TTCAATTGGATTCTTATATTTTACTGCATTTTGCCTTATTCATCTCCATGCGATTTTTTTATGAAAGAATAAATGATTAAAGCTGATCCTAGTAAAAAATGATACTGATAACAGTTTTTATGGGGTGATGGTGCCGATAATGATGATGATGATGATGAAGATGATGATGGTAATGATGGTGATGATGATGATCATGATGATGATGATGGTGATGATGATGATGATGATGGTGATGATAATGATTATGATGGTGGTTGTGGTGTGGTGTGGTGGCAGTGGTGTTGGTGGTGATGATGATGATGATGATGATGATGATGATGATGATGATGATGATGATGATAATGATGATGATGATGATGTTGATGATGATGATGATGAGGAAGATCGAGGAGGAGGAGGAGGAGGAAGAGGATGATGATGATGATGATGATGATGATGATGATGATAGCGATGGTGGTGGTGGTGGTACTAATGGTGGCGATGCCAGCGATTATTGTTTGCGTGGAAACCCCTATAGGAACTTTTAAGGACTGCAAACATAAATGCAACGGTGGTATTGTTTAATCTTAATTGATTTCAATTGATTAATATGACATTATCGTAATTTCAAATCCATGTAAAGAATGTTAAATGCAATGATACGATTAAACCATCTATCTATAAAATCATACTAGTATCAGGCCGGCAGAACAAACAATTACGATACCGACTGCTAACAGTTTTAAATATTGAGGAACAACAGTGTTGTCAAATATTGAATTTGCCCCCTTTTACAGTTCAAAATAGTTCTTGTCGAAACCTTAAAGGTGAAAAAAAATTGTTTCTTTCACTTTATCATTTTCTTTTCACCAGGAATGTCTTCCTTTTTTTAGGTCTAAATCAAAAGGTTAAACTTTCATTTCCCCTCTTCCTTTTTGGCATTCCTATAAGTCAAAATCGGAAGATCCATTAATTGTCAAAAATTCTGTGAATACAAAAGGAAAGTGCATGTGCTCGATCATCGCATTCCAAAAAGCATTGTGTCACGACATCTTCCGCTTTCGATTTAGATTTCGGGTGGTCAAGAAGAATCATATGGGCATTGTGAGTGTGTGTTTGTATGTATGTGTGTGTGTTAAAAGTGTATGTGGTGCTTGTGTGTATGTCTGTGTGTGAAATGTGTATTCACGTGTTATTTTGTGTGCCTGTGTGTATGCATGTTAATATATGTGCGTGTGAGTATGTATATGCGCATGTGTGTGTGCGTGTGTGCGTGGCGTTGGAAACACCCTTCTCAAGATTAAAACATAATGATACGTTTTAAGAGAAAGACGTAGCTTATTGCAAATGCTATTGAAGAACAAAAACAATTAATTGAAATAAAAACACATGTTTAATGGTTAGATCAAATTTAATTGATTGATTCAATGTTTAAACAATTATTGGGTGGGGGAAATGCAAATGAGTAGAGGAAAGGGTGAACAAGAAGCAAAAATTGTAATTCCTATAGCAGGAGGTCTGTCAAGATGATTTTATTAGAATATGTGCAGGGTTTGGAATGCATAACCTTTTTTTTTTATCAGAAGCAAACACAAAATGGGGCGGGGAGGCATTCACTTCCCTCGGCTCTCCAAAAAAGGGGGCGGCCGGTTCGTCTCCCTCTGGAACCACGAATGATGCTGCCATATTTACTATCATTTTATGGTACATCGTCGAAAAGGAAAATATGTAAGTGATGCAATATATCGTAAAAAACAGAAAAAAAATGAAACTTATATGAAGTTTATCATTATTTGTTTTCATCAAAGAAAATAAAGTACTAAGCTGAAAGGCATAAAGTATACACGATTACATACATATATGCTAATAACGTGGTTTGGGTTCTGACCGGGTCTCATTGTTATGTAACATAAATATTGTTTGGCTTCTCATATAGATAAATAAATGCGATAGGATCTTTTACATATTTACCACTAACATTCAGATTCATTTACAAAGTTTTTTTCACAAGAAGAACATAAATAGACGTCAACGAAAGAAATAAATTAATCACCAAATAATATAAAAAGATGCTTGGCACCTCCCTGGATAAACAAACAGATAATCGTTTCTAGGCGAGATCTAGGGGTCTTATTTGTATTCCATCAGTCATAATTATCTGTTATCATTAATGGTTATTATCATACTGATATGACATGACTTAGTGACGATATCGATTTTGGTTGTACGTGAATTCATATCTGCCCGGTTCAAATCAGGTGATAGGCATGTAAATAAATACTGAAAACCATGTCAGTCCACATTGCCCCATCAGGATAAGTTAGTTTGACTGATACCGTATGGTGGACGACTAGCATTTTCCTTTATAGGATGTATATAAATTGAATGTCGTGCTGTGTTTTACATCACCGTTTAAAACATGTCCCCTTGTTCGATTAAAAAAGACGATGTTGTAAGTAATGAACTCTCCATTCCATAAAATCTTACCAGAGGGGGCTGAACAAAATAAAGTTTTTTTCTTTAATCATGCCTGCTGAAATATTCAGTTACAGTTGGCTTCTAAAGCTTGACAATAAGACAAATAATTTATTTTACTGTTACGTATCTGAGATCATTATTGATGCGGAATTTTAAGAAATATAAACACAAACTTTTAACATTTCATAACAAGCAGTGTGTCTCAGGTAGTGTGTGCAATGTATCTATTTATCAAAGTGCGCTCTCAACCGGCACCTGGAACCAAAAACAGAAATACTACCTTATACTTTTTAATAAATTAACATTGATAATATCAATCTTAATAATAAGAATAATAATAAAAATGATAATAATGGTAATAATAATGATAATAATAATAATGATGATAATAATAATAATAATAATAATAATAACAATAAAAATGATAATGATAACAACAACAATAATAAACACGCATTTATTTATGTAGCGCATTATATACCTTTGAAAAAACGGTCTCAGTAGTCAAATCTTATCTTCTTGCTGCTTTGACTACATTTCATTAGGTCAATTCAGTTTATTGCTTCTATACTGTTTTTAAAGAATATTAGAAAATTAATAATAAGTTGTTTATGACTGTTGTAAGGTAAAGTAAAGTTTTTTATTTGAGAAGTGTAAGTTGTCTGAACTATACACAATAATTGCCGGTTTATGTTGTAACAAAAAGGTTTTGGCGACTGTATATACTTCCACTATATATTTGCTGTAATTTGACAACAATTTTAACCGTTTTGATTCACAAACTTTCAAGCACCTCTTTAAACATAAGTGTGTTTACACCATATCAGTCAATTTGGTCGATCTTCTGTTTTCGATTCATTTTCGTTCATTTATCATTATCAAAGCATAAATGATTTGTCAGAGAATGATTTATTAAAGTCATGAAAATGTATTTTCACTTTCATTTAACTGAATAGTGTTCACGATTTATATGCTAAAAAATAGAAAGGAATACTTGAAAATCTATGAATGAAAGTATGCTGCCTTGATGTTAAGATCAACAATATTGAGAGGACTCTTATAGTATGGTATAGAGTTGATTTAGGATAACGTACCATATATTACACCAATCTAAAGAATAGCGTGATCGAATGAATCTCATATGTTAAAAAATGCTTTTGATATATATCGTGATATGAGAAATCAACGCATTATTTGTACGAAATTGAATTATAACCAGGATGTTATTTTAACAAAGAAACATTGATCCCATGTTTTTTTATTAATTAATGTTGTTGGTACTCTATACAATGTTATCAAAATACCAAAGGTCGGGGTGCACTTTTAAAACAATCCGACAGGGTTGCAGGTGAAACGGACTTTCCATTTTGTTATTTTATTTATTTGATTTGTTTTGAGGCTAATAATTGTGATTTCTGCTAGTTTTACCGGGATGATATTCCGTCTTCTTTACACGAAAAAAATATGTTTATTATTGGGCAACCTTTTCCACGCGCTTTCCCCAAACAATATTGGTCGAATAAAATAAAAAAAACTATATATCCGGGAATTGAAAAAAATAAAAAACAGACTCGTGTCCGATAGAAAGAATTCTGAACCTGTGATCTATAAAACATGCAATTATTTATTCATATATATTCATCAAAATCATCCCCATTATGAATTTGATCATTGCTGCGGCGCAATCTACTATCGGATAATCACGTGCCAATATAATGACAATGACAATCACTCATCCAAGTAAAAGGATTTCCTTGCATGGGGAAAAAATTAAGTCAATAAAATTACTTTTGTGTGACAAAGAAATAACTGGTATAAAGGCTTATTAAAGGAGTACGGGTTACCCCCCAGCCCCCATGGTGGGGCACAAGTGGCAGCTGCGGCCGTTCACCTGCTAACCGGAAATGTAGATTTATTTGGCATTCTATTCATAAATTAGTTTATTTATCATTTCATTATTACAATTACTATCATAATTGATTATTGTTATATTGTTATCATCATAAGCATTCTTATCAAAATAATGATTATCACTCGCTATCATTATAATTATTGTTATTCATTTTGCATTTTAGAACAATCTTTAATTAGTGTAGGCACAAGATAATAGTCACAATAATTAGCCACAGAGGGAAAGTGTTCTATCATCTCGACAGTTGTTCATCCCAGACCCCGTCAATCGTGTGCAATTAGATAACATATGTAAAATAATGCGGGCAGCGCATCAACATAATCAAAATAATGGTCCAGAATTTATATAAAAAATAATGTTCAAATGGCATTCAAAAAGATAACAATTAATTTTTCTAACATTCATTTTCTATTTTTCTATCCTTCATTTGCTATTTTTGTATCATTCATTCATTTTTCTTTCAAGCTTTTTGTTGAGACCCACCTCGTATCCCCACAATCGACAGATCCTGGATCTGCCCTTACGTCGTGTGAAAATTACCTTCATTCAAAATCATGCAATTCTATAATTCTCAGTTCCATAAAGAAATTAATAATGTTGTGATAAAATAGATCTCTGACAAGAAAAGAGAAGGAATTTAACCTTTGCCCCGTCGAATGATACAAATTTCTACTCCATTGATTACTGTATACACAGACTACAACGCACATGATGATGACGTCTATACACGATGTGGAATCCTGTGAGCTGATTGGCTATTGATGATGTAATGTTTGGGCTGAACTTCCGATTTATGAATGAAAAGGTGCCCTGGATGTTTGGTGGTGTGGACCAACAAATTAATGATACTACTATTCACAAATCTGCACGTGATCGTGTAGGTATTACTCATCTTGTGAAAGTATGACTTACTATACGAAGTTCTGTTTACGCGATAAATCGAAGTACATGTATTACCAATTCAAAACTGCAAACTCAACAAAAATAAGTATAGTAACGACGTATGTCTGAATAGGTAATAGTATTGGAATTTTCAGTCGTATCCAGCTATAAAGTAGGGGGAGGTTATTTCAACTGAATGAATGTCTGATATAAAAGTCAAATTTTCTAAACCGGGTGTGGCGTCGGTCTCGCTATGATGACAATGTCACGGGTTGATAAATGATAATACACACGTTTATGCATAATTGTTATGACATCATTTTTTAATCAAAATGATTGTAACTATAGTCTAAAAGCAACATCATCGTTATATGTTGGAATATGTTTAATGTATTATTTAATAAAAATGAATACTAAGTCACTATAGCCGTTTTAATAATTTTCTGTATTCTATGGGTGGGATGAATACTTTTCCGTAGGCTCCATCCACTTAATCACTTAACAGTTATGTTGAAAAAGAAGAAAGATATGATGTCGGATACATTTTTATTCTATACACGCTTATACTATATCTTTGTATTGCTTTGTATCTTTTATTTTACATTGTATTGTTTTGCTTCGTTTCTTTACATGTATTATACTATATGATTTGTGGAAATAAACTTGAACTTGAACAGGAACTTGAACTTTGTTTATAAGTTGTAATGTATTACTTTTCATAAGAGATTTGCATTAATTACCCAAACTATACCAATTACAGTGTATTTACGTTTTTAAGGGTGTCCTGGCCTTGTGGTTACGTTCCCTGATTTATCCACATGAAACACTCTCATCTCGGTGCTTGTTGGGTACCGGGAGAAAACAACCGACTCGTAGTTGATTTATTAGTGTGTGCCTGACTACACTGAAAAAAGAAAATCTGCTAAATTAGTACTTATCGCTCTCTCTTTGAAATTATTATTTGCGAAAATAGAGTCTGCAAATGGTTGGGAGTGGAGTATTACAGTTTAATTTTTTTTTTGCTCAGAACCTAATTCATCGTGCACATTTTCAGTTACAAATATCAACTTTGTCCAAATGTATCTTCACACAATATGATGGTGTAATGTTAATGATAATGATAACCAGAAGTATGATGTATAAGAAACGACTATTATTCAAAAACAGAAAATAATTCAATGGAAATGACCGATTATTATGATTTCCGTGGGGGTTCATGAAATAAACAAAGTATGGTTTATCAATCGCATGTATAGCTTTGGCGTTCAACAGGATACAAGTCGCTCTTTCACAACTTTCGTTTTCACGAAAACTATTGCCTGAGGATGGGTATCATATTCATGTGACAATGATTTTGTTAAAATACGAGCAAAACAAAAAAAAAACATCTGGAACTCCAATTTGCTGCAAAAATATGATATTTTTCATCCTTCTTCTTCATCTTCTTCTTCTTCTTCCCCTCCCTCTCTCTCTCCCTCTCTCCATAGTTATACTGATATTTCTATTTTTTTCTTAAACAATGAATTAATATTATGACGTCATGTCCTAAAAGTACACTGTGAAAAAAAATGTCCGTCAAATCTGATGGCAGCAGAAATTTGCAGTATAAATAACACAGCCACAAAAATGTTCAGTTGAACATTTGATCAATTGCCATTGTAAAGGTATTTTTCATGAAGTTAATTCTAATGGTTGGATGGGATGATTTCATATTTGTTATCATTATATTTTAGCATGTAAGCATTGTCATGGTAAATTATTTGCAAAAAGCAATATTCTAAGGTTTATATTTACCGTATACCGATGAAAATTCATGTAACATGTTTGCATCAGATTGGCTAAAAATGTTTAGATTCATTCATATTATACGCATTCTAATGAGGAAAAAATATTATATATTGGGATGGGCACATATTTTTTTTCAGGCATATATACTAATGACATTAATACTCTAATAATATCCAACATAGCAGCAACAGTGCCAAATAAAGACCATTCCATTAGGTTTACCCAGACAAAATAATCTTGCATTGATTAAAACTCAGTAAATTTAGGCGAACCTATGAAAGAACAAAGTTTGATTCAAAGCAAACAAGGCAATACTTATGAATATTTCAACCAACTCAATAGTTTTTTTTTCAATGCAAATCGGCAACTTTTGGTAACGTGCACGTATGCCATGTACTATTTGACTGTTAATTTATTTTAACTTAAAAAAAAACGTTTTAAACCATAAATCAGGGACCACGGACCCTGGGCGGCTATGAGAAGGGGAGCAATGATTGGGTGACAGTTACATCAGAAAAAAACTCTTATAAAATATTCTTACAATGTGCTTGTACTCTCTGATTTATTTCTGTTCCACTTTATTTCAAATTTTGGTAGTTTAATCTGTTCCGTTGATTTTCTGCATTATTTTAATCAATGCAATATTTTACTGTGGCAGACCAAATCAATATATAAGTAAAGAAGATCAGAAACGAAATTTTGCACTAATGTTCGTTCATATCAGTCTTGCTGGCGTGTTTTAAAATTGATAAATCTGAGTATCATGATATATGCTCTTATGTAAAATCTAGACAAATTTCTTAGTGATTTATGCTTGTATATATTATTTTTAGAAATAATTCAATATAACAATTTAAATCAGTGAACTTACATTAATTGGGTATGCCCCTTGTTTGGGCAAAGGGCACCCTTTTGAGTAATCAAGCGCCATGAGCGCCCAGCTGTGGCGGATACCGGCGCTATACAAGAGGCCATCATCATCATCATCACCCTGCTGGAATATTACCCTAGTAGTATGGAACATTTTGCAAATTACTAGTATGTCAAGTGGCAGAGGAATATTTTAATCTAAATGCCATAAGTTCACATACATCCGGGAAGATGCCATATACTACAAGCTTACATGGAAAATTATCTGCAGCTGAATTTGTGTATACATGATGCCCGTAAATCCATGCTTGGTCTCAAGCAGACGATACAAAATAATATACGACCGTGCTGCGCAATCGCCACTGGAATTCAATGGCAACGCGCACGTACGCACACACATTTACGTAGGTCATTACGTTACACACGCCCCAAATGGAAAATGACATCATGAAAGGATGATGTCATACCCCGAGATTGGTCCGTGACAAGCGCCCTCGCACGGTCGAGAGTAGCTTGATCTCGCTGGTATAATTATGTCTGCTTGGCAACTCGAGGGTAGATCGGGTGCAAACAGCCCGATGAATAGGGCGAGACGGCGAGCCGAATTCCACTCGAATACAACTCGCACGTGCTCATTACTCAAACAATGACCTCATCTGGGGAAAGCATTGTATAATGCTATTGATCAGTGGTCATGAATTGAGAAGTAAACTCAGACACAAGCTGACGATCGGAAATATCGGACATAACGGTCTCTCTTGTCACGAATTCTGTCACATGACTCGGACAGTCAAAACTTAGCAGACGATAACTTGTCAAAGCTCTTCCCGCGTTTAATTTTTATCTCTAAACATGACATTTTCAACAATCATGTGATGTTGCCAACTACACTTACATGTAGTTGGTGATTACAAGACCATAACGTTCTTCGGTTTGTTATTTGGCTTGGATTTAATTTGATTTGAACGATATTTAATCACTACTTCGTTTCTTGTTCGATGCCATATTGCAGCGTGAGTCCAGGGTAGCCAAGCCGCAACTCAGGGGTATAGCACATTGGACCCTCGCCGAACGCCCACATGCAAGTCGGATCTGATGCCCCCACCTGCCTGCGAACTGGAAGGACGAGTTCAAGACGATGGTTAATTGTGCTAAATAACTGAACAAATTCTCTTGCCAATGTGATTGGGCATTTTTGAAATTTTGCAATGTACAAGGCTTGTTTATCGAGCATAATACTTCATATCGACATATGAAATAGACGTCGTTTCCTTGCGAATGACCCGGAATAGCCTTACAACCATTTGTGAATACTACGTTTTATGAGGTGAGAATGGAAAGCTATAAAAAATAATTAATCATGATACGGGACTACTAATGTCATTAATCAAATTAAGTGAATGTGCTTATTTACATTATGATGACAGAATCATAACAGTTTAATTTCTATCATCACTACCGGCATGCTTGTTTTTCATATTGAATCGTCGTACTAACCAAAATGATCTGATAATTCAGCACAATAGTAAATAGATTATTAACTATTAATACTATGATAATGCATGCTTCAGAATTTGCTATTTTCGTATTATTATTGGCGATATGAAATGGGCCTTTCAATCTTTAAACTTCAAATGTTAGAATACCGTTTAAAAGGTTCGAGGAGTTACAACCTTTCTATAATGGTAAATTGAAATCTAAAGACAAACATGATGGATAAGTGTAGGATCCAACACGTGTAGCTATACCATTTGTAGATTATGGTGTCATTCCCTAAGCCTTTCAAAATGTTAATATCTGAGTATTCAAAAGAAAGAATATCCTAGGGCTTCATTATCACACCTTATTGTACAAGATAATGATGGTCATTACAAGCTTTTTGTTTATTCATTAATTTATTTTATTTGTTGGAGGGGTAACCATGAGTAGAAATATACCTTGATCTTCATTCTTGATTGAAGCTGTTGAATGCATGCAGGTTTGGGAATGTTGTCAAATCCTTCCCATCATAATTTTCAAACATTCTCGTAATTTCTATAAATACAAAAAATATTTAAGAATAATAGTCCTACTGATAATATGCATTCTAATTTCTGATGTTGGTATTCTATTTGCATGTCTGCAAAAATGTAGCTGAAGTGGTCTTACCCATACACTACATAATAAAGCATCAAAGTACATTACTAATGTTAAACCACGCTTCTATCTTGCCCCTATATATTGTATTTGTTGTTGGACAATTCTCCATGGTGGGAACCTTTGAAATAAAATTGAGTTGCTGGATAATATTTGACAATTAAAAGTTAAATTTCTTTGTATCGATGTACTGGCACAACCTTGATATAAGTTTGTCAAAATGTGAGGGGATCAGTTCACTAAACATGCTGCAGTTACTATAAAAATCAGTTATTGTCTCGGCCTCCATGCAAAATATTCTCTCTTTTTTCTGCATATCTATATATATATATTTATGTACTATCCTAGTATATCGGGGTGTTAAAATCGTTGTTATCGCTATCATTTTGAGTTATATGAAATGTTTTAAGTTTTACAGATTAAAAGGCAATACATATATAAATCTTCGACATTTACAGCATAATGTGCGCCACAGCAATGCTGGTCCGCCATTTTGAAGATGTATATCTACAACTGAATTGCCTGATGAATAAAACAAAAATTGTGGGTCATTGTGTTTGACATCACGTCTTCTAGAATTGAGAATTTGAGTACGATTATTCTAATTTCTATACATGTTTAAGAGGATATATAAAAAAAATTATTAGTTAATTTATACGACTCACATCTTGTTTTCATCAGCAATTTAAAAATATTTGTCGATTATTTCGTATAAACCGTTGCATTCATGACGGGAATATTACCCTCCTTCACAGAATCAGAGCGTATACGAGTGAGTCCCTATATAGCACAACATCAGGCCTGGAGTTCAGGGCGAAACACAAAGGCCGTTCCGCTGTACAGAAACAGCATAATTAATATTTCAATTCTTGCCATTCTGTTTGTACTTCAGCATAATAAAGTGCTCCCCATTCAAGAAATATTTGTTTTCCAAAGCTTAATTTTGCTTCAAGTTTCGGTAAACACCGTTTAAGTTATTTTGAAAGATATTAGAAAATCTGTGTGTGACAGAAATATTGAAAATCAAAATTCCAAAATTCAATCTACAGATAAAGGGACAGCTAGTTTTCTGTTAGTTTGAAAATCCATATAAAATATTTCCAAATAATGCTTCAAATTGACCATATTGAAAAAGCTTTCTTGTAGATATATAATTTTTCATCTCATTCATACTTTTTCCAAAAATGAGATATTTCAGATATTTTCAATGACTAATGTTTTTGTTCACATCCTAAACTATAAACTGCAATACATTTGGCCAATGCTCATAATGATATGTTAATTGAAAAAAATGTATATCATCTTGGTTTTCACATCTATTGTGCAGTTGATAACATATCTATCATTATTACCCAGTCAATGATTTCAGCATATGGTGCAAATTTGTGAAGACATTCATATTTTGACTTTCACTCTATTTAAGAAATCATAAAAAAGATATATTGTTTCCATGGAGATGGAAAATCCCATCTTTCCTCAGTTATAACAAGTTGTCTCGTCAGGTTACAAATATCAATAAAAGGATCTCATCACCCTTTTAAATAATGTGGAACAAAGGCCAGGGAGCTTTTTGAATCATAGATATATGTTCTTTGCTCTACCAAATCTGATTATGAATTATTCCAATTTAGTAAAATAAAAAGAAAGAAAGAATGATGATTGAAATAATTATTCAAATGAGAGGGTAACTGATTAAATTTGGTTTAATGAACACCATATATTTTTTTTAATCATAGAAGAATTTGCATGAAATTGCATGAAACTGCATGAAATATTATTATTCATTGCATATTCATTATTATTCATTTCTAAAGTTATTCATTTCATGAATCAGACTATAATTTACAGCAGTGGAAAAAGACCAGTTATTTTGCAAAGAAATAAGTATTAAAAATTGATGTGCTGTTTGAGGTATGAAATTTTCCATAATTAGCTTTTATATTATTTTGTTGATTTGCCCTTTAACCTTATAAGAGAAAAAAAACGTTTGACAAGAAATTTTATATTCCAGATCTTCATGATGATGTATTAATTGGTGAATACAGCAAGACTCTCAGTCCTAGGCTCTGAATCTATTAGATTTTTTTTTTAATTTTATTCAAATCTCCCTTGTATGCTCACTTAGTTTTAACCCAACACTGCCCAATTGACTACTGAAACCGGGTTTTCCCTGCACAAAGGCTGTATAAATTACAGAATTCAGTAGTAAATGGGTTCATATATACAACGAATTGAGATTGAATCAAGTGTGTATAATTATGAATTATGTTAATGTGTTGATTTTTTTTATCAAAAACTGTCATTATCACTGTAGAGTCGTCACTTTTGATGTAATTATGTGATTCTGATTCGTACAATAAATCGAAACTATTTCTTTAGTGTTGGAAACTGGCTTCTCATTTCCTTCGAGTTAAGTATACTTTTGTAACAATACACGCTAAATTCCATGGATTGAAAATCAGGGGCCAATTCACGAAATGGTCGTTTCTTGCTAAAACGTCTTAGCTTTTTGCTATACCCTCATGACATCAACGTATGAATGTCTGTGTCTATGAAGAGCTAAGACCATTTGGTGTTATTGGCCCCTGTCTAATAACTTTTAGTCAGGAACCAATCTAAGTTTTCAAAATTTGACTTAAACTTTCAGTCCAATTTGATTCGGTCCCTGACGAAACTTTGATTTATTTGAAATATTATTTCAATCAAATAAATTTAGAGTAGATTCATTCAGGAGATCAATTCATATATATAAAATTATGGACAAAAAATAAACTATTTGTTTCGATCTATCGCTCAAATATTTTTGTCCCATGCACATTTTCAGGATTTTTGCCTTATTATTATATTGGATCCAGGC
Source organism: Temnopleurus reevesii (assembly GCA_036244855.1). Lineage (NCBI taxonomy): Eukaryota > Metazoa > Echinodermata > Echinoidea > Temnopleuroida > Temnopleuridae > Temnopleurus > Temnopleurus reevesii. Next base: position 30,512 of record BQKZ01005642.1, on the reverse strand, counting down.
AGGTTTAATGATGTGATAACATTCGTAATAAGTTATTTTATTAGGAATTTTATTTGAATCATTTCCATCATCATTTTTGTTCATTATCATCATTATCAACGCCCTACATCTCTACAAGCTACTTTTTTGTCTGATTTGCATGAAGACAACATTTTCATTTTCCTATTTTTATGAATGATATTCGGCATTATGACTCACATACATTACATATACAGTGTATCATACGATACAAATTGTTCAACCTTTCGATGAATCATAAACTCAATGCTCATTCATTCCCTTTCTCCAAATGATATAGTTTGTTTCAGGTGAACGAATATGTTGTTACTGCTCACGAGACAAAAATCGTCTGTCATGAAAATGATCTCGATTCATCGATGTTTGTCATGGATCAATATATATTGAATTTTATTCTGATGATGGATATCTTATAAACTTAAAGACTTTGACCAAATTACCAAATACTGGGTATCATATATGCCTAATTTTGTTGAGTAAAAACATGTACGACAGTAACCTATCACAATTTCTGCTTGTAATCTTTGCCTAAATATATTTAAAAAAAAGTCTGAACTCAAACAAAATACTGTACGCCTAATATGTAGGCCTATATTTCCGCTTTATTTCTAATATATATGATTTCAAAAGTAAGCAAAATCTTTGATTAGCTTGGACAAATGTCTAACGGATTTAGTAAATCCTACCAAAATCAATGGAAGCATTTCAGCTTGCAATTATATTAATTGGCTTGTTGATTTTATCTTAAAATAATACACTTCATTTTGTCACAAAAAAAATCTTCATTTTATCGGCTTTGTTACACAATTAAAACGACTTTCAGTGTGAAAGTAATTTAGGGGTATAAATTTAGTGGAATGTCGGGCCAAAAATAATAAATAGAACCAATGTTATTTTCAACTTTTGAGACAAAATGATCGATCTACTGTATTGTTGTCAGATTAGATGATTGTGATATAATTTTTTTTTTTTTCGTTTAGATTCAAGCATCTAGCTATTTTCTGTACACAAAATATTGAATTGTTTTCTTCCAATTGCATCTTTTCACACACAATGTGTTCAAATTCAAAATCCAACTGCTACTTATGCTATTCCATGAACTCCCTCTAGCATATACACATCCTTTAAATGGCCGAAAAAGTAATTATCTTTAATTGCTGGCAATGCATTTTTTTCTTTTTGTACGATGTATTTTCAAATAAATAAATGTGTATAAAAATGTGTTTTTAAACACGTCCCTACTTAAGTTTTAGTTGATGAAAACTACACACGATGAAGTCACATGCAGACTCATAGCCAGAGTGGTAGAGTTGGCGGGTGTCCTCGTAAAGTCAAAAAATAGGAAAAGAAATGTAAAAGGGGCAAAAATCTGGGAATTCTTATTTATTTTTTGGGGGGGAGGGGCGGGGGGGGGGGTTGTTAGCAAAAAATTATGAAACTCATTCCACGCCGTACTGCATTACTTGCAATACGCACCTGACACGTATATATAGGCCTATCTGTATTATGGAAGCCTCGTGGTGGGAATCTAAAACGTTGCCTAAACCCCGAGTGGTTTTTCGTCCCTGATCGGAAAGCGACCAAATTTTACATACTTACCTGCTCTGTACAATCTATTCCTGAAGGATATTTCTATTGAATCTTTCTTCAAATGAACCAGTTTATACTGTCAGTAGAGTGTTAATGCAATAAATGAAATCAAATTAATTTCAAACCCGTCATTATTCGACCGATAACAGGTTTGTTAGTGCTTTACCTGTCCGAAAACCAATTGGGCATTATTTTACCCAAAAATGGCTTCATGATACTCTGCAACAATCTGTCTACACAAGTACTGGTTAAGATATGTCCAAATTATATATGCATTTCTACCAGAAGTCGGGTATATTTAGAATAAAAATGTGTAAAATATGTCCAACTTATGGCCGAATTTTCAAATTTTACCGTAAGTTGGACATATTTTGACAAATAATTGTTGATGGACGATATTTTGCACAGTATAGGGTAAACTTTTACCCAACTTTTTTTTCCAGAGTTTATATATACCGTTCTTTAGAATGTATTTCTTTAATATTTTCCTGATATTGATTGAAACTTGCACATATTGGTAACAAAAACACACATTACTTATATTTTAAACGAATTGTATTGGGTAGACAGTACGTCCACTATCCAGCTTTTTTTTTAAATAATGCAACCGAAAATATGAATTAAAGTTTTAACGATCGCGAGGGATCGTTGGCCCAATTAATACAGGCCTGTCATACAAACATATTTTTAAGAATTCCCCGAGTTAGTAAAATGCTCAAATAATGCGTCGATATCATTGGGTTATCTGATATTTGGAGTTTATAAGGCAGAAGAGGTAAAACTACTACTTGTTTCATATTCCAGCAAGCAAAAGCAGATGAACCGTCACCCATGCAGTCCGGGTAAAATAATCCTGCCAAAGAAATGCGAAAAGTGCGCAGTATTAACAAAAACAATTATTTGATTTCATTTGTTTTCATGTTACTAAAATTATAATAATCTTGCAACAAAAAACATAAAACACCAAAAATGATATGAAGACAATACTATAAAAAATGTAGCAATTGGATCAATCAGAGAGAATAATGAACCATACATAAATATGATGAAAGGAAGTTTAGAAAACCTGAATACAACTCTTTTATAACTTTGTAATAAAGGTTATCTTTGCTTATTCCTTGCATGGTGCTTTGAGGAAATTGACTACCACTTTCTGAAAATGTTTTGTTAATTTAATTTGTTGCGAAATAGAATTCCAGAGTGGCTGTAGATCAGAACGTGTGTTTTCCTCCTTGCACATGACTAAGGCATAGGATATTGTGCAACGCCATGAAAACAGGTTGCTTCTTTGAAACATTTTGTTCTGTTCGGAACTGACACTATTAAAAAATGGTCCCAGAATTATGATCTGCATCCGGCCAATTGTGTACATTTTTTTGTAAATAAATGAAGGTTATGCAAATCCCAAATGGTTTCACGCATTGGATGATTGCCACAAAGTGACATGAAATTTTGATTCACTGTATTGTCTCAGGCGTTGCCAAGTCGGATACTCCTTAGGTAATATGGTGCTGACTAAAAGGAAACATGCAAAACACAATCGTAACAAGAAATACAATAATTATTGAGCGACGTAATAAGCTACCGCCCTATTCTTTCACAATATCATTACCCTCTTTGCTGATCGATCTCTTTATCTCTCTATATTATTTAAAGATTAATTCATATACTTTTAAGAGTTAAACTTGACGTTGGGAAGAAGCACAAAAATGCAAACTTACATACATATGAATAAATCTATTTGATGACATATTACCTTGTTAATATTTTCATTCATTTGCATTGAATGATTTAAAATCTCATTTTCATCTCTCTAAATACATGTAAATTTGCTTGTAAAATTTATTTTGTTTTTATAGAATGCACCATCAGCACAAATTTTAGGCAAGGGACTTTCATAATTGTGAAAATTCATGGTTTAAAAAAAAAAAAATACAACGTATTTGTTAAATATGGCGTATATAATTGTAAAACTTTTCATGATGTACTTGTTATTCATATAAGAGTGTCCTATAATAAATGCCTCACACACTGACAAACCAGGGTGTTAGTGTATGGTATTCAGCACCAGAAAAGTATATAGAACAGCACCAACGTTGAATTCAACTGACCACAATTATAACGGTCTTAATATTTTTAAACATTTCATTTTTAAAGAAATATAGCTTCGTTATTAAATTGTAATCAATGTAATTCGGTACTTGTGATGTTCTAACATTTCCTGGTTTTGTACAAAATACATATCAAGTTGATTTTGAATTAGCACCCGGAGATTCATCATGGCTCTTTTGAATGGGGTCGAGGGTCATCGACCATTTAAATTAATCATTATGGGTGATTTAAATGGTGAATTTTTATGATTTTCTTAAATGTATATCTTTTCCTCTCCAGAGGATATTGATTAGAATATACAGAAACATGAAAATACATCATTATAAAGAAAATTAGAATGATTATCACGGATATTTAAAACATTTTAAGCAGAATAAAATAAAAAATATTTAACAAAAAATCAAAATGCAAAACGCTGACGTCTAATTGAAAATATTCTTATATCCAAGTATAATTCCTTCGTAAAGAATGCCATATTGAAAAGCTACATCTGAGTACGGTATGGTTCGCCTTGAAAGTAATTATGTATGTTCATTCTGTATATTGCATATTGGCCATTTATAATTAAAGGAGGACTCCGGACCAAGAATTTCTTGCTCTGATTCAAAGCGCAAAAATCAGACAAACAGATGAAAAAAAGTTTGAGCGAAAACGGACAACAAATAAAAAAGTTATGAATATTTGAAAAATATCTTAAGATTTTCAAAATAGTTATATTNTGGTTTCACGCATTGGATGATTGCCACAAAGTGACAGTGAAGTTTGATTCACTGTATTGTCTCAGACGTTGCCAAGTCGGATACTCCTTAGGTAATGTTGCACTGACTAAAAGGAAACTCAATACAATCAAACAAGAACGACAGATGATATTTATTGGGTGACGTAATAAGCTACCGCCCTTTTTATCGTTAGTTTCTTTCACAATATCGATAACCTCTTGGCTAATCGGCCACCTAATCTCCCTCAATATTATTCAAAACTTAATTTTTATTTTCAAAAGTGAAATTTAGCGTTGGAAAGAAGCGCAAAAAATGCAAATTTACAATCATATAAATAAATTTATTGATGGAATAATACAGAAATACCTTTTTAATATTTTCATTCATTTACATTGAATGATTCGAAATCTTATTTTCATCTCTCTAAATACTTATGACTTTGCATGTATTTTTTAATAGAATGCATCATCAGCAAATATTTCAGGCAAGGGATTTTCATAATTTCATAATTTTGAATATTTAGGGGTTATAAAAAAAAACAATAAATACAATTTATCTGTAAATCAGACGCATATAATCTTTGTAAGTAAAAAAAAAAAAAAAAAAAAAACCAAATATTACGTACAAGTTATTCATAATAGTCTTTTATATCATACAATATATCAATTTTACACACACTGTCAAAATTATTCGGTATCTATGGTATGTTACCATGGTTATGAAGCACCAGAAAAGTATTTAGAACAGCAACAAAGTTGAATTAAACTGACCATAATTATAACGGTCTTAATATCTTTAACCATTTTGGTTTTAAAATAATATATGTTATTTGTTGAAATACAATCGATGTAATTCAGCATTTGTATTGTTCTAAGATTTCCTGGTTTTGTGCAAAATGCATATTAAGTTGAGTTTTTAATTAGCACCCGGATATTCATCATGACTCTTTTGAATGGGGTCGAGAGTCATCGACTATTTAAATTAATCAGTATGGATGATTTTAAAAGTAGAATTTAATGATTTATCAAAAGTATGTTTTACCTCTTCAGGAATATTTTTCTAAAATATATGGAAACATCGAACTACATCATCAGAATAATTATCCCGAACATTTAAAACATTCAAAGCAGAATAAAAGAACGTTGGAAATTCAGAATGCAAAACGCTAACGTGCATTTGGGAAATAGTTTGATATCCAAATAAAATTCTTTGATAAAGAATACCATATTGAAACGCCTTTTCTGTATGTGCTATGATTTGCCTTGAAAATAATTATGCATTTACATTCTGTATATTGCATATTGCGCATATATAATGAAGTAAAATTCAAGTGGAAAACACATTTTCGCTTATTATATAGTTCAAGTTTTATCACAATTAGTATGTGAATATGGCAATGGCACACGATTTTATGCTCCAAATCCCATTTATACACAATGTCCAGCACCAACCCATATGAAAACCACAGGCTGAGTGACCTAGATTTGCCCTTTAATAGTTTTATTTCTGACCTAGTTGATTGATTAAAACGTGTCAATATGTACGCCAGAGATTGATGAAGGGGAAGGGATGGAAATGTAATTTATTTTCACTTCTATTTTTCACGATGTTCATTTTCGTCAAAGTGCGCAAGTTCATGACTTGTTTTTATTCAAAAGGGAAGAACCTCTCTTCTATTAATTAGACTGTTACCCCATACACACTTTAGCCGGCGTTTATAGCCACTGAACACCCGGGGAACATTATTCTGGTAAGGCACTCAGACTGTTTTCCCACGCAATGTGTATTGTCCTGATATGTTGTAAAACGTGTAGTGTGTACCCAAATGGCTATGATTTATTTTTATTCTAATTGAGCTACCAACTTTGAACAGCATTATAATTATTCCATACAGAAGTTTCGTGCCATTGTGTTTTTTATGTAATCAGCAAAAATCACAGAATCTATGTGAATACATTTTGTGTATTATCCTTGTGAATTGAGCATAAGATTTGTAACATGTACGCCACCGCAATCCTTGACTCAATGAATCAGTGTATAATCAAAATAACAGGAATGTGTTTCAATAAATCATTATTCAAAATTGCTAATATTCATATATTCATACTTGTAGTATAGGCAATTACCACTCCTGTTCCGAAGTAGAGCTTATAATTGACCAATCATAATTGCGATAACACGTTTCGTTTTCACGTTCTTCCGCTGTCATAATTAAAAACAATATTCAAATAAATTCATTGAAGCTTTGAACATGTATTCTTGGAATGAGGCGAGTAGCTGTATGATTATTTGATTATTGCATCACTACCGAATTCATCGGCCCATTTTTGTTGTTAAAAGGTGTGGTGCATTATCTTAATCTTTCAAGGATAATGGCTCGCGAAAATTACACTTTATTGAATTAAAATGAAACTACGACTAGTTTAGAAGCGTGAATGCTTGACAGCTATAAATTCGTTTATCAAACTCAGACCTGAATATACACACACCTATAGCCTATAGGCCTAATCTTATTTACTGTAACCTGTTCGATACGCCCTGATAATCTCATATAGTGATAATCTCGCAAACAACAATGATACGATTGGGCATGTCGATTAAAATTGCGGTAAATGTGTCAATTAATACTCATATATCATAAATGACCATCAAATTGAATCTACTTCTGCGGAGATCTACCTCACCCACATACGTGAGACACTGTCCAATAAGCAAATACCAAGACCCTTGAATACCCTATACGAGGTAACTTTTGTTTGTTTGTTGTTTAGAATACTAATGTAAAGAAACTCCGGTCAAGTTAAGCATGATATACTTTTAATTCTACATGTTACTTCATAAGAACCTAGAATTTACAATATAACATAATAACAAATATGGGGAAATGTTTAAGACAGGTATACGCCCGTTCAGCATCTCCAGTTATTGGATTAAACCACGTTCTTTTCGCGACTCAAAAATCCCGCGCCTCTTGCTATACCTCAATACAATAGGCTGTAACGAAAACCAATAACCTGTCGATGTTATAGTTGCTACGGGTATTTTGACGTCACGATATCGTCTGGCTTCCCGACTAGTCCATTGAAATCGACACCATCGTAGCAACCTCAACAATCCTGTATTGTGACGTCAATCTTATCTCAATAACAACCAGAGTGGTGTGATATCACTTCCCCGGTAAATCTCCTGGTATACTCTAATCGGTTTTACTGCAAAAGGATGACATCATTTTTCCACTCCGATCACAGAATCGGAAATTTTCCGATGAGCTGTACATGACGTCATATCATTTCGATGGGTTTTTGTTTGGACTTTGGCCAAATAAAAGGGAAAAAAATCATGAATGAAACTGTCAAATCCTTCGCTCTGTTTACCTCGGGTTATTTTTTAGCGCTGATCAACTGAGTAGCACGTGTACCTGTTGTAAATAGTGCGAGCAGTTATGATTGGAAAAGGGTGAAAAGTTTCCGTACCCTTCCCGGATTGATTTGTCCTCTCTTGAGAGTGGAAAATACCTGTCATCCAGAAATGCTATTTAGTTTTGGGTGTGATGTTGGGTGATGTTGATCAATT
>BQKZ01005642.1:0-17500 GCA_036244855.1 Temnopleurus reevesii | reverse complement strand
ATACTAGAAATGATGATTTGCAGCTATTAAATCTTACTGCTAAGCCAGACACACGCAACAAAGACCACTTTACACTCATTTTTAAAACTCCTCATTATTTTTTTCTTCAATTTGACAGGAAGCTCATTATCTTGAAACAGAAAACAATAAACTACGAGATGAGATGAAGGCCCTCGAAACTGAACGGAGTCGGCTACAGTTCCTTCTTGATATGCATTCTCCAAAATGCATGCGACAGAGCGCATCAGTGGTAACGACTGTTACGCCATCTCATATCCAACTCACTGATCCAACCCAAGTGGGTTCTCCTACTATTCATGCTACCGAATCAGTCCCACCTCTCAAACACTCACCAACAAGTGATGTTATGAGTATAGAGAATCTGTCCGTGCTGGGAGATGTGTCCGCAGGAGCTCAAAGGCTGTTGACGGACACATCTTGTATCCATCCAACTCCCTTGGTGACACACCACCAGAGTAGTATAGAGCCATCTGTAACTGCGACGCCATACAAACAGAATTTGCCAACATTGGGAGATGCGTCGAATGCAGGAGCGCCAAGGGTGACATCAGGGTCTTTATCGCCATACGGATCTTCTTGCTTCCCTCCCACGCCCTCAACGACGCATAGCCAAAGTTGCACTGAGCCATCGACGCCTGCCACCCCGACCAGCGTGATGGAAGCACCCTCATTCTCATCTCCGTCTTTTAGTACGACTCCGATTAGTACCACTATAGATTCAATTCTCCAGAATACATCAATAAGTATTCTACCAAACGCTCCTCTTGCCAGTAGTTCAATGTCTACTCTATCAGATACATTTTCCATCTCAGACATTACCGATTTTCCATCCGTTGCTCCTCCAACGCCGGAATTGCTTGACGATCATGATGACCCCCTGTCTGAATCGTTCGTCAATCAATATCTTGGCATGGACACATTTCTTGCTACTGACTTGCCTTTGCCAACCCTCACAGACAACATCCATGACAGCTTCGCCAATTGTCTTTCAACTCCTGCAACCACCAAAGCGGCCAATGAAGCATCTTTCCTTGAACTAGGAGCCACAAAATCCCCATTCAGAGGATCTTTAAACGCAGATGGCCATACAGCTCACGCCCACCCTCGATTGGACGGTCCATTCCTACATCCTCCTGATCAGCTGGAAGGCGAGAGTACAATGCCGGTTTTAGAAACTGCAGATCCCACTCCTGACACCACTATAACTCCTTCATTATCAGCCTTGCTGGGTATTTCAATTGAGGGTCTAGGTGATGATGATATATTATCTTTTTGTCCATCTTCTAACAGTGCATTAGACTTATAATGTTTGTCCAGTCATTTTCATGTAGGTGAATGGGCACTTTAAAAATGTCAATAAGAAGCCATTTTATTCATCTTTTTAATTTGCGTATGAATATTAATATATTAAGGCAAAATCTCGAATAATTATTCAGTCTACATCTAATGAAAATAAAATCACATTTGTAGTTGATTTTCCTACAATATGATATCATCAATTGATTTTTCACAACATCTGAATGCTAGAGCTAATTTTTGAACTTGAAATGTGAAGTTATCTTCGCGTTTCATGAGGGAACGGAGATAGATACATCTGCTCGTTTTCAAACAATACTAAGGTCAAGCATTTATGCAGTGTCTGATCACAATTTGTGGAAAATCACTTTACAAGCTGTCAAATTTTGAAAATTGTCTTGAAGGCAATATTTTCTTTAACAGTTTTTAAACAGATTTTATTTTTTTCATACAAAGTTAACTTGAATATTCTCTATAAGAATATTCGTCTGCATACATGAACGAACATTGGTGATATTGATATGATTGTTGGAAAGATGGTATTAGGGAGGCATTTGTTGTACTCCATGGCACCGGATTTAATATAATACAGGGTTTGTCAGTTCCATATCATCTGTGGATTGGGGGTAGAAGATGTTTCAGCATGTGTGGTAAATGTACTCGCGAAACTTTTTAAAAAAAAACAACGCTACTCGAATAATGTCTGCGGTATCATCATGATGAGTAGGAGTATCTTTCAAGAAATAATCCTAAAAGTACCACATAAGAAGAGCTAAAAAACACACGACGTAGATTTAACTACACGACGTTACGGGTAGATTTAACTAGCCCTTCCTCAGGTGAAGAAACACGGGCGATGAGAGAGCCTCGGGTAATGAGACACGACCGGTGAGTCATTTTCAAGACTATTTCTTGGAAGATATTCCTACACACCGTATGGTGCTACCACAAACCTTATCCAAATGTTTACTACACCAGGCAAGTTTTAGATTTCATAATAGCGCCACCTTTTGATGCCCCTCTGAAAACGAGACAGACATTCAACGGTACGATTAGCACCTTTTCGCAGCTGAAGTAACAAGTACAAGTATCATTAATTTTGTTATTATAATCTAAATTGAGAAAATTACACGGTGTCTCATATACGGCCATCCCATTTCAATGATACCAAAAAAATGAATGTTCAAGGCAGTATTTAGTCTCTTTCATGTATATTTTGATAATGTTATGTTATTTTGTATATTTATATTTATGAATCATACACTCAAAGTGTAATACATATGTATGAATTTATGTCTGAACTGAAATATGTAGGACTTTAAGTTGGCCAAAGTTTCTTGAAATGAAATCTCTCTATATATAAATAGTTTGTAGGTTTTTATTATAGTATAGACTTTCTGGTGGAAGAGCATTTTAAATGTACATGTAATTTAGATTTGGGATTATCTGAAATTAGTTTCTAATAAAATGTATAATATTTTATTTTATGACGATTCCTCCACTTTAGGCTACATTTAATATCAATTGACCATGATAATTGCAAGGATATACACTTTTGAAACATCATAATGGTATTTCTGTAATATTGTAACGTAAAATCACAAAAAATTAAGTGGCTGACAAGCTATATTTTTGACAGTTTGACCATCGGAATTTATGCCACTTCGCTAGTCAATTTGATGACTGATACAAAAACTGCCTCCTAGTTCCCTGCATGAACTTAGAGGGCGACAAACACATATAACCCTGAGTTCTTGTGGATTGCCATGCAGGGAGCTAGAAGCTTGGAGGGGAAGAGCAACAGACTTTATCGTACATTTAAAAAAAATCAATGGCCTGCCCCCTTCACGGATAATGTAGTGCAGGAACTGTTTCAAAATACAAAGAGCTTTGTCGGGTATTCATTGCCCCTCTGGAGCTTTGTGTAGCAAAACGATTCCAATGCCATATACACCATTAATATGAAATGGCAACCAAATAGAGTTTTTTTTAATTTGATCATATTGTTAGAGGACAATTTACGTCTCATTGACATTGTGCCTGGATATATGGCGCCTTATAAATACCTTATTTGTAATATTTGAGATACATATCATCATATTGTAAACTGATAACTTCTTAAAGTGTGTGTATTGATTTCATTCTTTGTTTGAAATAGCCGCACAAAGTGTGCTACTTCTATCCCTGAATGGGTTTAAACCATGGTGCTATAATCCTATTTTAAAAATTCGGTGTTAACATCACTATCTATTATGTCCTCTAAAAGTCTTATGAAATTGGGAAGTATGAAAATATCTAATAAAAGTCACTATTACCTCTTTGAAATACTTGTATAAACTGTTTTCACAAAGGGATAACATAGTGGGTGTCCAATTTCAAAATATAGAAATAATGTTTCTCATTTATTGGCTATAGCTTCTGTGTAAATGTATGCATAATACATTTTTATGCTTGAGTGAAGACATTTCAAGCATTATGTCACTTTTTGAAAGTCACAAGGGTCTATTTGTAGGCTCCTAATTGTACCAATAATTGTACAGTGTACTTCTCATGTTCAATGACATTTTGATTTTGGTTTATTCTGAACCTTTAGACCCCACTCACATAATTGTGACTTTTATTGCATATGCAAGGGCATGCAATTAAAAGAAATGTTCTTGGGTTTACTTTGGCCACGATCGACTTTTTTTTTGGGGGGGGGGGGTGAATGGGAAGTGCATATATATTTCTCATTTGACAATGACGAACACATTTTTGTAAATGTCAAATGAGAAATATATATTGTTTGAAACAATAGATTCTGTCTGTGATGGGACAGATTGTGATCATTAACAAAAAAAAATGTATACAGCAAAAGCCACAAGACGATTCTGTTAAATTACATCCTAAATAGGACAATAGTGACTTTTGAAAAGTGATATTTTCTTTTGATGTGTGCTCAGTCATGTGTAACTTATCAGACCATCTTGTCGTTTGGATAAAATTCTGCTACTAAACACCCCTATGTCTGTTAAGTTATATTACTTTTAAAATATGTGAGTAACCAAGTTACTTTTTGGTTGATTTATATCCTGATTAAACAAAGTCTTATGAATTTAGATGATTTTCTTAAGGATAAAGTTTAGATACTCATTGACTTCATTATTTTACTTCATCATCATTCAACACAGGCAGTCTGAATATACATGTACCTGCATCACGTGACAGGGCACATTGAAATGAATTCAAATGTTTCCAATTTTCACTATCATTTTTGCAGTTTGTTTCCTCCTGTTTATTCAATACATGTTGTCAATGAGACAGATGTGTCAATCTATTTGTATGCTATAAATATAAATAACATCGCCATCAGAAAAGTTGCCAATTTGCAATATTTTTGTGGAAAGAATACATAGTGTCCAAAGGGTGTGTGCTTGTGAGTGAGAAAGAGGAAGACAGGTCACGATTATAATCTTCATTATTTGCAGAAGGGACAAATGATTGGGACAAATGATTTGGTCAAAACAAACAACTTCTATTGAATCATTCACAATAGCTAGATGCGCATAAAAGAATTTTCCTTCCCTCTGTGGAGAAATATTAAACAAGTGTCGCATCTCTCCAGTAAATAAACAGGGAATATATTTCCTTTTGTAATTATGAAGCTATTGTGAAGGCTTGAATGATGTTGCTTTCATTGTCCAATTCCTTTGTTCCTACGCTAAAAATTGCTTCCTATGGGAGAGTGTTTCGCTCTGAATGGAAATCCAGAGGATCTGTAATTGTCAAAAAATATGGGGGTTCCAATTTCATTCGTCACAGTCACAGTCACAGTCGACCAGAAGTACATGTCACATCTTGTGCGCAATGTTACGTCACAACTCTGATTAATCTGTGACAACCCTCCAATTCTGAGACATGCATTTCTTGATTTTCCCATTCGGTCACTGATCTGTGATGAGCCCATAGACGAGCGTTTATATTTTGAACAGGAGATTCTCTGTTGATATTGGCCCAGAGCTTTTCACCTGTCTTATATATGAAATTTGTTGGTTCTATTCTATGCCAGGAAATCATAGGGGAATCATTTGTATCGTGTACAATAGCTAAATATCCCCCTTCAAAAAAAGACAATTTGGAATGCACATCAGGAAAAATTCAAAGGGAATAGAGCCTGGAATTACATGTATTAATGTAAAACAAAAATATTCCATGCATCTTATCATTCTTAATGTCCAACTTTACTTTTATCCTTTACGATTTATAATTTATGATGGTGATTAAATGAGGAGGGACAAAGCATACAACACAGCATCAAGTAAACAAAAATGTTCATCAGATGTACTTTTGATATTAAACAATTTATTACTGACATGACAAAAAACTTTCATAAAAATAAATATGTAGTGCAGACTTTTAACCATATCACTGACTGACAGGAAATGTATTGTGACAAATAATAGATCAGTTTGTCAATTCAATAAGTTGTACAGAGGAAATTCAGTATAACGAGGTGCTTGGGACCATTAAAAATACCTTGTTATAGCAGTAATCTCTTTATAGCAGTGTTAAAAACAATAAGTTATTAAAAGCTGGGACCAGATATTTACCTCTTTATATCAAATCTCTTCATAGCAAGTTTCCACTGTATAACAATGCTAGCTTTTTGGTATTCAAGTGAATGGGGACAATGTGCATAATCTTGCCTGTAGAGGGTGGTATACATCAACTGAGAGTAATTATGTTTGACATTGATACAAATGGAACTATAAAATTTTTTTGACAATTTTGGTTCAATCTTTAGAGGGGTCAATACCTAAGAACCCAACATTTGTGAGATCATTGGGAATCATATCTAAATTATGGTAAATTAAGAGTCTGAGAAGAAATATTTTCACATATTCATTACTTTCCAAGTATGCTTCAATTCATGATAGTCAATAAAATTTCGCGCTTTTTGCAGTGAAATGGCTGAATGCGAATTTAAGACCCGCAAAAAAAATCCTTCCAAATTTGTAAGAAAAGTTAGCATGTGCAGTACAGTGGAACCTTGTTATAAAGAGGTCGGATATAGCGAGATGCCTGTTATAACAAGGTGATTTTGTTGTTCCCAGCTCTTTATAGTTCTTTGTTTTTTTACCCTGATATAGTGAGGAACCTGATAAACAGGGTAATTTTCATGGTCCCAAGGACCTCGTTATAAAGAGGTTTCACTGTACTTCACACATCGCATTTTGAAGAGGCACAATATCGCTTTCATATTGGTAAGACATTTTAAGGAGAAAATCAATGTAAGGTTTGTGCCAAAAAAAAAAACAGTTTGCAAAAAGTTTAATCAACCATAATGGAAATATGACAAAGGGTGTGTTGCTAGAAATTTGCGATGAATTGCAAGTTGCTTATTGATGGACATGCATCAATCTAAATCACTGTTTCATACTCGGTTAAAAAATATATGCATCAATTTGCAACTGATTTTCAATCAACTACAACTTCCCAGCAAAACCCCTATTGATATCATGATTGAATGTTTGAATAGCCCCATCAATACTTAGATGAAATGACACGGGGAGGAGATGCACAGTAGTCTCAATAGGCTTAGCTAGTGGTAGGAGAAAAACCGGGAAGTCTTCTGCATCACCTAAGATTAAAATATCTCATGTTTTTCATAGCAAAAACACCAAAGTGCACATTCAATCCAATTACCGGAAAGTAACTGTGCAATAGATAGAGTCACATGAATGGGAGTTGCAGAGTTGTTGCGTGGATAGCGTCACAAATTAGCCAAAGACAGACCTCTTGATCCAAGGATACAACTATGTTAGGTGCTTGGATGTACTGGATGGCACGATGGCTGGATGTACTCCTGATTCCATTTCATAGCTCTGTGTATGGTACTTGGGTGACGTCAATCTATGTTGCGAATCAAGAGAAAGAAAATCACATCAGAATTGTAAATTAAACTCATGTAAAACTATGAAAGAAAGGGTATGGGCCAAGATTTTTTTTTCTTTTTCAAATGGGGGAATTCTAAAATATGTAATGTACAAATTGATTTTATTTCGAAATATCACTTATTGTTCATGATAGGTATTTTGTTGCTGTGAAATAATGCAGTTAGAAATAAAGCAAAGCATTTTTTAATTCATCTTACAGTCCAACCTCGATAAAAAGAACACTTATACAGTCCAACCTTGTTATAAAGAGCACTGATATAACGAGATCTCCTTATAACAAGGTAGTTTTCCTGGTCCTACCTCTTTGTATTTTATTGTATTTTTGCCCTGATGTAACAAGGTTTCAATATAAAGAGATAATTTCTATGGTCCTGAGGACCTCTTTATAACGAGGTTTGACTGTATCACTTTATTGTTTATGCCAAGTATTTTGTTGCTGTGAAATGATACGGTTAGAAATAAAGCAATTTCTTTTTTTTTTAATTCATTATACAGTCCTACCTCATTATAAAGAACACTCATATACATGTAACAAGGTGGTTTTTCAGTTCCCCAACTCATTTTTCTGTAACTGTATTTTAAGCTCTGATATAACAATATTTCAATATAAAGAGGAAATTTTGCTCGTCCCAGAGATCTCCTTATGACAAGGTTCAACTGCATTAGAAAAAGAGGAAAATTTATGTTTGATTGACTGGCTTAGTGATTCCAGAAGAGTGAAGATCAACATTTTCTGCCAAGCATGGATATTAGTTTCAACAAGATTTCATTTAATAATAGTACAAAAATATTGATGAAACAAAAAGTTATTTCACAAAATGAAATTCTCTACTCACTTGGTCAAACTTCATCTTCATTTAGAAGCATGTTGGCAATCCCGTTCTTGATGGGGAACTTTCTGCCAGACTCAGGGCATACAAGGTTGCCTTCCACAATTTCAATCTGTAAAAAAAATTCAAGAAATGTGAACTGAGATAGGCAGATTATGCAGGGCTGCTAACCTGAAATACTAATGAGGTATATTAAAACGAGATAAATTATTTCCGCAAAATAAAGTGGGTCATGGACAACAGACCCATACACCGTGTATTGAACTGTGCGGACACAAAATCACAAGCCAGTTCTCATTTGAATAGCATTACAAACAAGAATTGAATTGGCGTTTGACTTAATTTTACGGAAATAGATTATATCATGTTATTAGGCGAAGTCAGTGCTGATCTATTTTGTTACAATGGTTTCCTACCATTAAAACCATTTGGTGCTCTGGCTATTTTCAATCTAATTTCTAATTGTTCCAGAAGTTTGGCATCTATGCATCTCATCTTCATCCCCAAAGGTGATTATTTGCTCATTTAGCAGAAAATCAAACTACTTAGAAGCAGACAATGAGTCATTTATTCTCCTGCAGCAATTTTCTTCTTAGGAAAAAAAGGAATGAATTAGGGGTTCAAATCCAATATTCTAAATTGAATTTCTTCCTGAAGGACTTCTTAACTCAAGAAAAAAGGAATATTGCGAAACCGATGGAAATCACGAGATCGAAACTTACCTCTAGTAATACCCTATGGGCTTCTTTCAAGAAGTCTTCATCACTTTCATAGTTTTCAACTGGTTGTGCTGGTAAGTTTCCGCCAACGTTGAGCTACACATAGAATAGGGAAAAAATTGTACAAAAATATCTTTTAGTTCCAATCCAGTAATCCGTCTCACTTTGGATCATGACCTTTTGTCGCCATCATACAAATTGGCCTATATTCCGATAGCAGGATTCAACTTTATCTGTTACTAAGCCTTTATTATATAGACCTTGGTTAAACCTATGGTCAAAATAACAATGACTTAGAAATGGGTTAAGTTTAACCTTGCTATCAGAAAACGAGCCACCGAATTTATCAATTTCTAATTGTTAAAGTTTAAATGTTTATAAATAAAGCAGCTATTTCAGTCTATAAATATGAACATTTTGCAATTGGTAATAGAAAGATAAAGATTACTGAGTATCTTCATATATGAAACAAAATCTCTTAAACCTTTAAATACGTGTTTTTCACAGACTCTTCCCAATTACAAATATTTTCGCACACAATAAGGGGTTGTTGCTCGAAAGTTGCAATTGATCACAAATCAACTGCAAATCAGTTGCAAATTGCAACTCGCATTTACATTTGTGCGTGATATTTGCTCGGTAGAAGATGTGCAACTCTTGAACAATATGCCCTTGGATAAATATAGATAGATTGTAACTCTCTTTGGGGAATAAGGGAAGTTCTCCATCATGCACATAATCAAGATTCATTAGATTTGTTGCTAAACTTCAAATTTGTTTACAGGTGTGGATACCACCCCTCAAATATCATGGCTTTGTTTTCATCTGGTGAAGTAAAGTCAAGTCCAAACCAAGGCAATGTTAAATGATATAGCTTTCAAGTTCATCATTGATGCATTAGTGTGCTCAAACATTTGAATGGTAGTGTAGTGGTAAAATACAACCATATAAAAACATTGAAAGAGAGGAAATAGACTTACACTACATGCTGCTTCATAGAGGACTGCCCACTCTATTCTGGGGATCATTCTGGCAATGAAATCTGGGTTGAATTCAACTTCAAGCATCTTTGTATTCTCAGGCTGCAATGTGAAATTAAGAGAAAACAAAGTTGTACAAACTAAAATATAGGGGTTAAACGCTAACTACATGACTATACAAACTAGAGACGATGTTGCAAAAGAAAGTGTAGATAAGACGGGGCAAAGTACTTTGACCTCTGAACATACTGGTTCTGGATATCAAAACTAATAGTTTAGTGATCTGGAAAACCCTCTGTACATAGTGCATGTGCACATTGTACAGAACAGCAAACCATGGCAACTACAGACCTCCATTAAAAAAAAATCAAAATGGCTGCGTGTTCACATTGTAGTTTCAACTATTTATGGGCTGAAATAGGGGTTTAAATAAGATTGTTTATAAAAAAAAAATCATCCCAACAGAGTCCAAAACAGGCAAACAAATGAAGATATTCATCACATGAGTGATGCTTTTCTAGAAATGTAGATCTTAGCGCTAACTTTCTTCTGAGATGTGGGGCATGCTTTACGTTTGATAGTTTGATGATGCCATCTAACTTTCTACCCAAATCAATAAACATTAATTTGTTCAATCTGGAATTTTACATTTTACATTTTGCTATCTGGGCTTCTTCCATACATCAGCTGTAGTGTATTGCCAGGACACAGAAATAATAATATGTGAGTGGAAAGCTAAGCTTACTGGTTCAAATTTGGCCTTTTTATTCAACGATTCGAAATATTATTTCAGCTTCTGATTGAAATTTAAGAAGTGATGATAATTAATGTATACTTTAAAAAGCAAATTTTGAATTGGTAAGCTGAGCTTACCACTCCCATAGACTTTGTGTATGATTAGAATACAGTTCAGCTGGTGTATGGAAGAAAATCCAACTTTTGACCAAATAGCAAAATATATAAGATAACATTCCAGATTGAAAAAGTTAATGTTTATTGATTTGGGCAAGATTGATGGCATCAAACTACATGTTTGAATGGTATTGCTCTCTGTCTTTGTAGAAAAGAAAAATGTTTTATTTCTGAAATTTCATTTCACAAAGATATCTTGCCTATCCCCGGCCTGGCTCAAGTTACGAGTCCATTTACAATTTATGGTTGACTAGTACCGTATGAGCACCAGTTTCCGGCCGCTTAAAGCAGTTTTGCTCTTCCACAAGTCACAAGATCCAGCATTTCAAGTTTATTTTTAGATCACAATTTAGCCGAAATTCTAGGCTTTTAATTGATGTGCATAACTTAATGAATGGTGCCCGTATATTCGCGTAGCAATCGGCGATCGCCAAGCAACATGTGGCGGGTGTTTCTGGCCGCCTGCCTGGCGATTTGAGCCTCCATAGGGATTGTGTTGAAGCGTACGTGCGCTTATTTCGTCGCGCATTTAACCTAAGTGCGCGCCATAGACAAACTGCATGAGGTTTGGTGGCCGGTTACACCCCCATGGCCAGAAACCGGTCCTCGTACGGTATGTGGTAACTTAGCTTGATGCCATATCACTTTCTGCCCAAATCAATAAACACTAACATTTTCAATTGTATGTTAATTCCAGATTGAAAATGTTAATTTTCTTTATTGATTTGCCATTTTGGGCATGCAGAAAGTAGATGGTATCAAACAAGCAGTAACTTAATGTATATAGTCAACTTGTATCAGTATTATGCCATTATAGGCCCTTATGCACTTATCAATTGTAAGACGCACCCCTCGACCCCCTGGAATGGTGCGTCACTTGTCAGATGTGAGTCGGATTTCCCTATACCATGACGCACCTGTGTGTCTCGACTATGACGGACCTTTTCTTACAATGACTGTGCCTGGACGAAAAAATATGACGCACCAGTTCAAGATTTTGACTGACCATTGTGACGCACCCCGTCATGGTAAAGCTCCGCGCGCACGTGGCACGCTATGTTTTCTCCTTTTCCATATTTATAAACCCCCTTTCCCCCCTCTGACTCCCTCTCCCCCTCTTTACGTATCTTGCTACATGAATCTCCCTATGATGCTACACAGAAAAGGGAAATAAATTCTGATGATACACGGGGACAGAAAATCGGCGCTAGTATACTTTCGCACCGGGCGCCCAAAATCGAGTTTGACGACATCAAATGAAACGGAAATCCCCAAATAATCGTTAAACCTGTTTCAAAACCTCTCTCAAGCTGTCTTCCGTCTAGGTTCTTTAGAAAAGCGAAGAAATAAGGTACTTTTCGTCACTTTGCAACCCCGGTCGTTCAAGCACTGGACTATGTTCAGTTTCTGCTCGCAATGATCGTGATTGGTAGCATTGGTGCTATGCTGGATTGAGACATGAATATTCATGATAGTGACGTCATAAGATTGTCGGCGATGACATATGAAAATGTGCAGAAGTCACACAGTGCACTCGCTGACATTCTTGTGACGTCAACATGAATATTATTCATGTCTCAATCCAGCCTAGCACCAATGCTACCGATCGCGATCATCGCGGCAAGAACCGAACCAACCAACGCAGTGCAGTGCTGGAACGAACGGGGTATTAAAAAATAAACAAAGTGACGAAAAATACCTTATTTCTTCCTTTTTTTGAGAACCCAGACAGAAGACAGCATGAGAGAGGATTTGAGATCAATTATTATTATTTGGGGGTTTCCATTTCATTTGATGTCATCAAACACGATTTTGGGCGCCCGGTGCGAAAGTATAGATTCCATGTGAATATTTTTTTTTTATATTCAAGGAGTTTGCATGTTTAAAAATCCGGTACACGGTGGTACGTGTACGCGGTGACGTGAGTATTGCGCGGACAGACCCGTTTGTAAACATGGCGAGGCATTATGACGCACCCATGTAAAATGACCGACTATGACGCACCCCATTGTCCATGCTGTGACTGACCAAATGCTTCCATGACCATACCCTGCGTCATTCATTTGTTGGTAAATTACCCAACCATGATGCACCTTTCCCGGGGGTCGAGGGGTGCGTCTTACAATTGATAGGTGCATTATGGGCTCCTATCAGAAATGATCGAGACAAATAGACACTCTAAGACATTCTTGTGAAATAGGCTATCCCTGCAAAAATATTAGACTTGCGTACACTAGTCAGCGGCGGGAGATCTCATTCAGTCATTCATTGATCTCCAACTTTGTATAACGAAAAGATGTAGGAGAAACTGGAGAGCTGGCTTATTTCACGATTTGGCCGAGACTTGTGGCTTGTGCCGCAGTGTCCAGACCAATAAAATTCTCACTCTCAGTCTCACTCTCCGTCATATCATGCCTTCAATTCATGCTTACTTGCAGAATACAACGCAACCACTACCAGTCGAGAGGGCCATCGCACTTTCGCTTTCGTATCCAGTCGTGTGTATGGACTGATGGAGATGCCTCATTCTTTACACGTCCCTCAGTGTGTTGCGTTGAATTCTGCAAGTACTCCATTCTCATTCAAGTCTAGCTGGCGCATGATAAACTTCGCGGCACTGCTCCACGCTCCGCCACCCTCGGGATGCGGCCGCGGCCGTAAAGTGTACGGTACCGGTGGCGCTCGCTCGAGCACCACGTCTGAACGGTCTGGGTCCGAAAATTGGCCTAATAGTAGAGCGGCGAGAGGCCAAAAAGTGGCTTATTTAGTGACTTTAATGCACCCACCTAGGTTAAAGCAAGAACATACCTCATTTGAAAGGAAATATTCTGAATTTTTCAAAAATGCACATTAAAGTTGCCGCATCTTGTAGCATCACCATGGAAACGAGCTCCGAATAGACCACGCCCCTTTTTATACTAAATCAGATTTTGGTCTAAATTATGACTAATTGGTGAGTTAATTGTTTTAATTTGTTATCTGCTCTTATCTATAGGTGTTTAAACTTGTATAAACGTTAAGTATAAATACTTCACTGCAAAATAATTTGTATTTGAACGCTGCAAATTAAAAACTGGTTGCCTAGCAACCTCTTTTTCTTAGCAACCGTTTCTAATCTTGCATAGTTCTTGGAATTTTAAATTTTAAACGTCTTTTTTAAATTCACGATGGTATTTCATAAATATGAATGGTTGTATAAAGCTATTGAACCGATTTTAGATGAAATAGGTATGAAAAAGAACAAAAATAAGGGTTTTCACACAAATCTGGTTGGCATAGATATGATAGGCTTCTCAAAAAGGTACCCTTTACATACCAAAATTATGCTGATTTTTTTCAATTAATCACACTGTGTATTGTCAGTGATATTTTGTCATGGGATATAGTCTATTTTTGTTCAGCTGTTCAATCTTATCATATTCTTCCTAAATTTAGGACTTAAACATACTAAATTCTTCACATCGAAATAGGCCCAACCCAAAAAATATTCTTTATTTTTCATAGAAACCATTTTTGTTGCCTAGCAACGGCAAATTCCCTAACAACCACAAACCTCAATAAGTATTGAGTCATACGGAAAAGAATTAAGGTGTATTTGAAACTTCTACTTCTTAATGACATTTTAGAACTATGAATAATTAATTTTACAAGTTATTTACAGCATGTTTAATTATCTTTGGGTTATTGTTGCCTAGCAACAGTGTTTTCCCTAGCAACCACGGGTTTTATAGTCTAATCTGAACCTTTTTCAGAAAGTTTTCTTGATACTGCAAATAATTATGAATATCAGAGTAAGAGAAATGATTTTCTTACAAAACAGGTGGATTTTAGATGACAATATTGGCTAACAAGTGAATCTGGCAGCAGTTTTTGCATTTAATAAATTTTTGTACTGGTTGTAGCCAACTTTTTGAAAAATGGCGGGAAAATATCGCGTTTTACATATCTTGTAATAAAATTCGCAAATATAATGTGAAAACCCATGTCTTTATGTTTTTAAGGGTGCTGAGATCAAATTTTGGCATATCTAAGACATTGGAGATAAAGGTCAGACAGTTTTTAATTAACAGGTGTGCAGTTAGGTAATTGATAATGAACTCGAGCAAACTGCTTCACAAAGAAGGTTTATGCAATGCACAAAAGCCATAAAGTAGGAAATTAAAGAATATTATAATGATAATTGAAAAAAACTAGAAAAGTAGAAAAGTGATGGAAAAGGAGAAAATATTGGAAAATAATATGCCAAGGAATTTAATGACAGAACAATGAAGATGCCACACCTTAAGCAAACATATTCACCAGCTCAATTTTTGCACTGCTAATCGGCAATTTTGCGCCCCTTTCCCTAGAAATGTCTAAGTCAACATCAGCTGAAAGCCCCCCTCCCCCGCCCCTAGGCATGATAATTAAACAAGAACAAGTATGACAAGTGTTTCATAACATAAGTTTTACAAGCATGATGTTTTGCATTAAAAATATGTATTGGATGTAATGGATCGATCCTTTCACACTTTCAAATCTTTGAGTGGACAGCAGCAAAAATACGAGTGAGAATGATACGTACAGTGGCTTAGAACACGATCCGACCATGATCTTGATAATTACAGGAAAGCTCGTAACAAAGCCTTGCATACGTTGAATGTGGCTCATAGAAAATACCACAAGGATTTGGTCTCACGTAACAAAAACGACGTAAGAGGCTTGTTCAATGTCATTAAATCTCTGCTTAATGTATCAAGTAAGAAACCAGTGATGCCATGTGACAATATTGATAAGAGACTCGCATTTGTTAACAATTTAGGCAAACTTTCATGACAAGGTTGTGCACATCTACAGTGAAATTCGCATGAACACAGATTCAACTGTAAACTCTTTTCATCCAGTACCTGATGATATGAAGTTCGACAGGTTCAAACCTTTGTCTGAACTCGAAACTAGAAAGCTGATTATGAATCTTAGCAAAAAATCTTGTTATGCTGATCCAATTCCTACAAATATTCTTCTCCAACATTTGAATGTATTATTGCCTGTGTTTACATCCATTATCAATACCTCCTTGTCTACTAGTAATTTTCCCAATGTATGGAAATTTGCCCTTAATTGTCTCACCATTGTTGAAAAAACCAGGTCTTGACGTTGAATTCAGCAATCTAAGACCTGTCAGCAATTTACTATACATTTCCAAATTGGTTGAAGGTGCAGCTTTTCAACAAATACTTCAGTATTTGAATATCAACTCACTTCTTCCATTCAATCAGTCAGCTTACAGTTTCATAGTACAGAAACAGCACTGCTTAGGATCAAGAGTGACATGTTAGCTATGGACAAACAGAATGTGACTCTTCTACTATTACTAGACCTTAGCAGTGCATGCGACACTATTGAATACTCAAGATTACCTGAAATAACGCAGGTATGTTTTGGCATCAATGATATTGCTCTCTGTTGGATCAAGTCTTATTTGTCCAATCGATATCAGAAAGTTACCTTAGATGGCACAGTTTCTGATTCTTTTCCAGTACCGTTTGGTGTGCCTCAGGGCTCTCGACTTGGCCCTCTGCTTTTTACATTATATACGAGCAGTTTAGTTAAAATCATCCAAGTTAAATTTCCCCAAGTTACATGTCACTGTTATGCCGATGATACACAATTGTATTTATCCTTCAAACCGACACTCCATACTCTAGATGCAAGTATTTTGTTATTAGAGAACTGTACTGATAGTAAGAGTGAATTGCTAATCATTGGCACTCCACAACAGATTTTAAAAGTCAATATTGATAGTGTAAGAGTAGGGCTAGCCAATGTTAAAGTAGCTAATTCTGCTAGGAATCTGGGAGTATTTCTTGACTCAAATTTGAATATGGAAACACATGTTAAATCTGTAAGTCAACATATCACATTCTGTACAATCTCAGAAGAACGAAGAAAGCCTGAAAGTTGTTGTTCATGCCCTTGTCACAAGCAAACTTAATTATTGCAATGGCTTATTATTCGGAATGCCCGACAGTCTAAAGGCCCCAGCACACCAAACACAGTACAGCGTAACGGCACGGTTTCTACGCAGTATCTTGGTTGTTATTGGCCAGCGCGCTCCTCCGCGCAAACGATCTTTAACAATTGGCCAATCACATGAGAAACATCGCGTAAATACCGTGCCATGATGCCGTGCCGTGTTTAGTGTGCCCGGGCCTTAATAGCAAGATTACAAAAAGTTCAAAATGCATGTGCAAGACTCATCTACCGTCAACCCAAATTCACTTCATGTACACCTCTTCTGAGAAAGCTCCATTGGTTACCAATCCGGCAAAGAATTTCATTCAAGATTTTGTTAATTGTATTTAAATCCTTACATGGTCAAGGCCCTAGCTATATCACATAACTCCTCAGATTCAAAGCCCAGTCACACAGTCACAGCCTGCGCAGCTCTAGAGATACACGGATAGGGCCTACTCCACATTCCTAACCACAAAACAAAACTCACAATGGGACACCATGCTTTTGCCAGAGCAGCTCCAAAACTTTGGAACAGCTTGCCAATCCACATCAGAAACCTACAATCTATAAATACCTTCAAATCCAATTTAAAAACATTTTTTTTCTCTTAAAAGACTTCTTTGTACAATTTGGCATTAAAAAATAAGTAGCGCAGCTGAATATATTTAGGCGCCACATCCAAATTATACCGCCCCAGCTGCACGCATCATGCCGCGGCTATGACGCCAAACGGCCTCGGCCTCTCGCAGCGCGCAGCGAACAATAGACTTGCCGTGCACGCTGCAGCTTCTCGAGCTCGTTTCCTCCCC
>BQKZ01005641.1:0-25924 GCA_036244855.1 Temnopleurus reevesii | reverse complement strand
TGACTAACCCGATCAGCTTGATTTTGGCGCTCAATGGAAGTTTTGCCGTATGCTCTCTGATACTAAAGGGGAACCAACCCCTTGGATTATCTTGCTTTCACTGAATGGAGAAAAATCAGATGAATAAACTGTGAGAGCTTGAGCAAAATCAGACAATCCGTTCAATTCCGTTGATATTACGATCCTTGTATACTGATGGGGATCTGTGCACTCGGCAAATTCGGGAGAATCTGTGACGTACTTGTGGAAAACTCTTCATTTACTTTGTGTATATAAAACAGAATAGTGAGAAATTTAGAATAAGGGTTGAATAAGATCGTTTCCAAAATACATGCAGAATCCACAAAATCTATCTGAAAAAAGAAGAAATTGAAACAGTCCGTGTACAGAGTGAATGAGGGGTTATCTCATACAATGTCACAGATTATGCCAACGTTGCTTATTGCACGGAACCCCAGCGGCAGGGATATCAGTATGATAGAGAATTTAAAAAAATCATAACTTTGAACGGATTCTCGGTTGTTCATCCGAATTTTTCCATTCATTAACAACAGGATAATTCCAGGGATGGGTTCCCCTCTAAATTAATTGCATACAAATTTAGGCTTACAATTTGCACATTTTAATGTAATTTTTGTAGGACGATTTTTCTTTTTCAACTCTATTGTAACCGATGGAAAATATAACATGAGTTTTTCCGAGGCTTTTTGGTATTTCACACCATTATAGGTCTTCTTTCCCCCAATTTATTTCATAACACTTAATTTTAAACCAAATGTCGCTATTCTTTTGAGTTTAAAAGGACATCTTTGGCAACCAAACATTTATTTGTTTTGCGTAATGGATCATTTCTGTAATTGTTGATGTGTATTTGATATTGAACCTTCGAGCAATGATGCGACCGTGTCTTAATCTATAATGAATTTATTTCACATTTTATCATTCTTTTTTCCAGCTCGTGTTGGGATCTCCAGTGGTGAAAATATTACCATTTCGTTATGTGAAATGAATGTTACCGCCGGAGATGAAGAAACTCGTTGGATTTTCAATACAACTATCAATCATAGAATCAGAGTATCTTTCAGGAACTTTGATTTCAACTCTGATTATGATTGGTTAGATATTGGTGATGGTATTGATATAGATGGATATGAGAATTATCCTTTTAGAAATTTTGCGCCTTACACACGATTGGCGCAATTCAGTGGAGCACATCTTCCTAGTGATGTTACGTCCGTAAGTAACACAGCTTGGATGAGAGTAGTCAACGTTATTCATGGAGAATGCTCATCGAAATTTACTGCGGTTATTGCATCTGTGAAAATATCAGGTAAGGTTCCAATAAACTTTAACATAAGTTTGAATATGTGTGGGTACACAGTTTACTGTGTACGGCCGTTTTGGGTGAATTCGCATCTATCGGGCAAGCGATGAGCTGAGTCAAAGCGCCCCCTCCCCCGACAGCTATGCGTATCGATGTGGACGAAGGTTGCCAAATGGGAAAACATGGAATCTCATACATGCAGCACGAAAGCGACTTTTTCGACTTTTCAGGACGAGGACGAGTTCGTACAACTCACTTTCGCGCTGCACGTATAAGGCTATGTTTTTTTTTTTTTTTTAATATTTGTCAAACTTCGTCTACCGCAATTCATATGGGGCTTTAACGCCAAGGTGTGATTGATTTCAACTCATTGGTAACGCACCAGAAACGTTCCTGAACATTGAAACTAGATAATAACTTTAACATATTTAACAAATTGTGTTGGAACTTCGATTTTGATATCCATCAAACATGAATTATGCAACTATCAAAAATTATGTGACACCGATGAAGATTATTATCATTTGATTGGCATTGATCATTCGCATCATTTAAAAATTACGTCATCACCCTGTTTTGCAATTTAAGTTCCATCCCACATGCAATCCATTGGAAAACACGTGACAACCATTGTAGCGCGCAATGTGCTATTCCGACGTCTGTGCCGCTCTACTCAGCTTATAATAGGGCTTTCAAACTGTGCGTATTCGTGGATTACGTACAGTTGCGTACAGTTGAGGAGAGATACGCAACTCTGCGCAACAATGCGCGATTTATCCGCAACTATACGCAAGTCTCCGTAAAGTAACGCAAACTGGGTCCGTGAGAGTACGCAAAAAATAAACCATCTGCGGAGAGCAAGAGTCCCCATCTGTAAGCAAATGTACGCCAAGTATACGTAACCATACGCAACTGTACGCCACTTTGCGTAATGGGGCTTTCACACTGCGCGTGTTTTTCAGTTGCGTATAGTTGCGGAGGCAGTCCGCAGAAAATAGCTGCGTACTCGAAAAAATAAACAGTGCATCGGCGTAGTACCTGCGCATGATTACGCATGATTACGCAGTGTTGCGTACCCTATTTGCGCACAGTTACGTAGGTGAGGCGGAGAGTTGCGCATAGTTGCGTGTACGGATTATAGGATCAAGACCTAAAAGAGATGTTAAAAAGGACTTAAGATTTTTTTCAACTTGAGTCTTTTGAATGCTACTGCTGTGAAATAAAGTAATTAAAAGTGCTATAACATATGCATTTGGAAGTAATATAATAATTTTGACTTTTGGGCAGTACCTATTTTTCCTTCTTTGTATGATTTTGACATTTTTAACCTGTTTGGAATTAAGCGCTATATTAATTTTGTGTATCATTATTATTTTAAATTCAAAGTGAGAAAAATATTCCTTTACCGGAAGTGATAGGGGTAAACAGTAATTTTTATGAGAATCAGACGTGAAAGCACAAATACAACAAAAATATATACATATTTCTTGTAAAATATATTGTTTGTCAGATCATCTATATAATTTGTTTTCTCTTCTTTAAGAGCATTATTTAAGAAGTTAGTAATAAGAATATAAAGACAAGTAGATGAATTCGTCGAGAAAATGAATTATTTTTGTGTTCAAAGTCTTAGAACAGAGCATATAAAAACAATAAGTTATAATACGCTTATTGTGGAGAAGTGACGAACAACAACACGGTCGCTGACATATCACGTGACCCAAAGTTTCGTTCAAATTTCGTTCAAATATTCATAACTTTCTCATTTGATGCCGGATTTCGTTCAAACCTTTTTTTTCATCAGCTACCTTTCTGATTTTTTGTGCTTTCAATGTAATATAAGTTTTTCTGACCAAGAGTCCTTCTTCAGTAAAAGAACTGCACGCTGAATTCTTCACCAGTGACCCTACATTAGAAAACATTAAAAGGTCACTCACGTCATTTTCTTGACTAACAACTGATTTAATTGTTTACTTGACTTGATTAATGGAAATATAATACAATATAGTGTTGATTTATAAATTGAATGATTTTTGTGTTGGGTAGATAAATAATTGAATATTCTTGCCTTATCCCTACATGGATAGACACTGATTGACACGGCTGTACCGAGAAACTGTGAAAAAAGTCACATGCCTTTTTCGTAAAGGAATCGAACCCACGATCTCCTGATGATTAGACAGGTGTATCACCACAGGTATTTTTTTTTCATAACTTCTCGGTACAGCACTGCCAATCAGTGTTTATCCATGTTGGAATATGGCAAGAATCATTTCAATGTCGTTGATTGTTTGAATTTTCTTGTGTTTTTCTTTTAATTGAATAGAATGTTGATTTCTTTTTAAAAACATGATCTAAATAAGTAAATACAAGATGATATCATAAAAAAATATCGAAGATATAATGAAAACCTGGCTGATTTATTGATTGATTAATTAACTGATGTCTCTTTTTGGTGCTCTTTAACCGAGTTGCTTGAAATTTCTCCGGGAGAGATAGTATTAACCTATTTATCTATTACAAGGAGAGTCTACCCAAAAATAATGTTTCTACAACAGGAGCAGAAAAAAAACGTTGTTTGAGAAAAAATGGACAACTAATAAGAAAGTTATGAATGTTTATATATTTAAACGAATTGACAACTGATGACGTCACAGGTACACAACTGACCGATTATTACATTCATATCAATGTCATAAAATGTTACTTTTTTCCCCAAAAATATGATCTCCTCAAAACTTTAACCGTAGGATATCTTTATGTATAGATATGTAGATCCACAATTTGCATGTTTACAATCATACAAACTTTGCAACTTCCTGTAAAAATGATGAATTTTCCACCATATTTATAATGAAAACCCTACATATTTGTGCACCCATGATGTCATCAATTTGGCAACATATCGGGAAATTTTCACTGATTTGCCCATTTTTTCAAATCTTTAAAAATTCCCAACTTTTTTTTTTATTACTTATCCGATTTTCTTCAAACAATTTTTTTTTTCTGCTTCCGTTAAAAAATATATTTTGAGGTACACTCTTATTTTAAGATTTTACCATGAGAGAACATTCAAGAAAATTTGGTCTTCCAAGGGACCCTTGAACACATCATGATTTCGTGTTATGAATATGTGAGATATGATTGTTATGGAAGGGAATTATACGATACAAAGCATATGATAGGAAAGCAATAATAAATCCTTGCCTACCAACAAATTTAAGTCTAGTTCTAGTGCGACATATTGAACTAATTACGTACAAACTGAATTACAGCAACTCTGAGAGCAAGTGCGGCGTAGAGTTGCGCTTGAAATGCGTGTAGTTGCTGAGACTTGCGTACAGTTGCGTAGGATTGCGTAGTATTACATATACTTGCGCAAGAGATGCGTTCTCTATCTCCGCAGAGAGTCCGCCGAAAAAATTAAACATGTTTAATATTTTGGCGGACTCTCTGCGCAAAGCATTTTTACGTAAATCTACGTAATGGTATGCCATACCTCCGTAACAATACGCAAGTGTGCGCCATTTATGCGCAACTGTACGCCAACCTTTTGAGACTTGCGCAAAGTGTAGCGTACAGTTGCGTATGGTTACGTATGCTTGGCGTACAGTTGCTTACAGATGCGGACTCTTGCTCTCCGCAGATGCTTTATTTTTTTGCGTACTCTCGCGGACCCGGTTTGCGTTACTTTACGGAGACTTGCTTACAGTTGCGGATAAATCGCGCATTGTTGCGTAGAGTTGCGTATCTCTCCGCAACTCTCCGCAACTGTACGTAACTGTACGTAATCGAAGAATACGCGCAGTGTGAAAGCCCCATTAGCAAAAAAAATTGACAAATTGTGTTTGAACAGTAATATGAGAGTTCCACGTTTCTTTCGTCCACTCTAGTTATCTGTCGTGATAAATGCTTATACAGCCCTGAGTGTAAATACACTCACTGGTTACTCTTCCTCCTCACAAACCATTCAGTGGGACCATCATTAAGTGTGGTGGTGTGGTGGTGTAGTGGTTCCGACTCCCATCTTTCAACTCAAGTGTCATAAGATCAAATCTCAACCATGGCATTAATTTCCTTAAGCAAGAAATTCATCTGCATTGTGCTGCACTCAACCCAGGTGAAGTGAATGGGTACCTGGTAGGAATATCTATTCCTTGAAATGCCAAGTTCGCTGGTTTTTCACCGTTCTAAGCCGGTCTAAAACCAACGTAATAATAATACAAAATGCCTTGAGCACTCATCAGAGTGGATACGTGCGCTTTACAAATTGTATCTATTATTATTAAATACACCCACTGATAGGAAATAACTGTTACTCTTCCTCCTCATATCCTAGTCAGCGGGATGTATCAACTCAACTTGACAATTTGATCATCATCGTCTCGGCATGGTATCATTCCTTTCAACTATCTCAGCTATCCCTCATTGAGAGTTTGGAATTCTAAATGTTTACTTCTTAGCAGGATTAGGTTACGATCATCTTCATCCATCTTGTCTTTCCTATTCTTCATTCTAAAACAAGATTTTAACTTACACCTCTTCCCTATTACTTGAATATTGATTGTGTGATAATGTAATTAATATATCTCTTAACTACTCTTTCTGCAGAGTGCTCAATGTAGTTTTATTTTCATTATTACCCTAGCTATTGCCCATTTCCATTACCACATTAAGCAATTGAATTGATTTGAATTCATTGCTTTCTATATGACTTTACATTCCATTCACATCAAGGTAACAGATACACCAAATACATTGTATGATTTGAAGGAATAAGCTTGCCTGTCAGGTACCAATGCACCATACCTGGGTTGAGTGCAGCACAATATGAATGATTTTCTTACCTAGGAGATAAACACTATGATGGCTGATATTGGAACCCATGACTTTCTCAGTGAAAGACTTGATTCTTAACCACTCTTCCTTCTCCTCTTATCCCACTCAGCGTTACGAATCAACTCAACCTGACAATTTGCTCATCATCGTCTAGGCATGGTATCATTCCTTCCAACTATCTGAGCTATCCCTCATTGAGAGTTTGGAATTCTAAATGTTTACTTCTTCTTAGCAGGATTAGGTTAAGATCATCTTCATTCAAATTGTCTCGTATGTATTACATCATCTCATGTCACTTTCATAAGAATTAAAGATTGGTTTATTTAGCTAATTTTGGCTTTTATGGTCCATGCTGTTTTTCAACAGGGTAGGATTGTTAGCTCCATTATCCTTTTGCAATGACAAAATACAGCTTCATTTTGATATAAACACCCTATGTCTTTATATAGAAATGTACGGCAAAGTGACATACATCTATCATCAGGCATTTCAACGAGCTCATACATTGTAAACCTATGGATCTTTGTGAACACCAAAGGGCAAAGAGAAATCCAAAATGGAAGTAAAAATAAAACTGATTTTCTTGCTGCTTGAAGAGCAATCATTTTGCAACAATTTGACAACATTCAACATCTTTTTTTTTATTAATTACTCCTTTAATGTTTATACAGATGATGTAAGGCAAAAAGACAGATGTCTAATATTACACCATTGAATGAGCTCATACATTGTAAGCCAATGGATCTCTGAAAACAAAAATAGGAAAAGAGGTGAACTCTAAAACGTTTATATAGAAATACACGAAAAAGGAACAGACATCTAATATTAGGCCATTGAACGAGCTCGCCCATTATAAACCAATGGATCTCTGCGAACAAAAATAGACAAAGTTCTAGGTGAAAACCAAAATGGAAGTCCAAATAAAAATCATTTTCTTGCTGTTTAGAGGGGATCCCTTTGCAATGAAAACACACAACTTCATTTTCATATCAATTATATACCCTAAATATTTATTTAGAAATGTATGGTGTTTTTATAGAAATATATGGCAAAGGGACTGTACATCTAATATTACACATTTGAACGAACTCATACATTGTAAGCCAATGGTTCTCGGCAAACAAAAATAGGCAAAGAGGTGAAATCTAAAATGTTTTTAATAGAAATACATAAAACAGGGACAGACATCTAATATTAGGCCATTGAACGAACTTACACATTGTAAACTAATGGATCCCTGCGAACAAAAATAGGGAAAAAAGGTAAATATGAAATGTTTATATAGAAATACACGAAAAAGGGACAGAGATCTAATATTAGGCCTTTGTATGAGCTCACACATTGTAAACCAATGGATCTCTGCGAACAAAAATAGGCAAAGAGGTGAAGTCCAAATGGAAATGTCATCGCACTTTTCTGGTGTAAGTAAAAGCACTTGAGATGTTGGAAAGTGACACCATTAGATCAGGCAAAGATCAGAGAGACGGGGAGGTGACATGCTTCTATCAAGTACTTCATCTATAGTTGTCTTCACCTTATATACTTTATCTCACCCCTCTCGATGGTGTGCAGCCACTGGCTCTATAACACACAACTACTTTGAGAATAACAAGGCTCATACCTGCATACTGATCTATCCTACAATCCTGCCACATTTAAGCCATCGACTTTTCAATTCTGTGATTTCCATACACTTTGTACAGCAATTACCCAGTTCCAGTAATCAATGAGTTAAGGTCACTAACATGGCTTCGAAATTTTCATTAAGCTGTAGAACATATTTTCAATTGAATTATTGTTTCAGGCAGACTTGCACAACAAATCCATGAAAAGTTTGCAGCTTTGTCTTTTTTTATTGAAAATAAGTTTAATCCCCTCAATGTTATCAAAACTATTTTTGTCAAGTAAAATTGCTTGTATGATCTTGAAGATTGGAAATGCACATTCTAAAGGCTATTGAAAACTTGCAGAGATCTATAAAGTATTGATACCAATATATCTTTTTTATTAGAGATTAAGATGTCCCCTCAATGTTATCAAGAAAGAAAGAAGATTTCTTAAACGACCTTCGGGATAGGAAGCACACATCCAGATGATTATGGAAGAGTTGGTGAATAATAGATATATTAACAAGAAGCAATTTTTAATAAAATGAGATCTATAAAGGATTGATACCAATATATCAGGCAAAGATCAGAGAGACAGGGAGGTGACATGCTTCTATCAAGTACTTCATCTAGTTGTCTTCATCTTATATACTTTATCTGAACCCTCTCGATGGTGTGCGGCCACTGGCTCTATAACACACAACTACTTTGAGAATAACAAGCCTCATACCTGCGTACTGATCTATCCTACGATCCTGCTACATTTAAGCCATCGACTTTTCAATTCTGTGATTTCCATAGACTTAGTGCAGCAACTACCCAGTTCCAGTAATCAATGAGTTAAGATCACTAACATGTCTTCGAAATTTTCATTAAGCTGTAGAACATATTTTCAATTAAATCATTGCTTGCAACAGATTTCTGAAACGATTCCATAAAAAGTTTGCAGCTTTCTCTTATATCTTATTAGAGATTAGGATATCTCCTCAAAGTTATCAAAACTATTTTTGTTCTTCATATCAAGTGAGATATTGCTTGAATGATCCTGAAACTTGGAAGAACACATTCTGAAGATCACTAACGTGCCTTTGAAATTTTCATTAAGCTGTAGAACATATTTTCAATTGAATTATTGTTTCAGGCAGACTTGCACAACAAATCCATGAAAAGTTTGCAGCTTCGTCTTTTTTTATTGAAAATAAGTTTAATCCCCTCAATGGTATCAAAACTATTTTTGTTTTTCCCATCAAGTTAGATCTCTTAAATGATCTTCGGGATAGGAAGCACACATTCAGATGACCATGGCAGATTCTCTGAGTAATAAATGTATTCAAAAGAAGCAATTTTTAATAAAATGATATCTATAAAGGATTGATACCAATATATCAGGCAAAGATCAGAGAGACGGGGAGGTGAGATGCTTCTATCAAGTATTTCATCTAGTGATCTTCATCTTATGCCCCGGTCACATAGGACCCCAGAAGCAACACGATTCACCCTGACTCGTTGTTCTGAGGCAGTTAACTGTGAATTAACAAAGAGTTGGGGTGAATCGTGTTGCTTCCGGGGTCCTATGTGACCAGGGCTTTATATACTTTATCTGAACCCTCTAGATGGTGTGTGACCACTACAACTATGACCCAGGCCTATCCTATTCCATACTACAAATCCATGAAGAGTTTGCAGCTTAGTCTTTTTATTAGAGATTACGATATCAGGCTGTTAGGATATTCCCATGAAAGCTAAAGTTCTATTTTCATTTTCGCCAATATATGAGAGATCATTGAAACGATCTTAGAGGTTGGGAAAACCTTTCCTGAAAGTTATTGAAGATTTAATGAGTAATCCGCATGAACAAGATATTCATATCGGTGTATATTTCTATTTCACCTGCTCTTTCTCTCTATCTCTCTCTTTCTTTCTATCTTTCTATATCTTGCCCTTTCTATCTATCTATTTCAATTTCAACATCTTTCTATCTTCCTTGCTTTCCACATACCTTTCTCTCTCTCTCTTGCTCTCTCTCTCTCTCTCTCTCTCTCTCATTCTCCCTTGCTATCTATCTACCTATATCATAAAAACTTTCAAAAATAATTTCATGTATTAAATAGCAACTATATGCAGTATGTTGAAGAACAGTTAGGTCAGAAGATCAGTGCCAGTCAGAATTGTTTGCTACCCATTTTAACTAGACAGACTCTAAAACAAAAACTATGATTCAGTGATCCCACTGTTAATTCGTTGTCCCAAATCCTATGATAAAAGGTAAAGCCCCGGTCCGGTCACATAGGACCTCGGAAGCAACACGATTCACCCTGACTCGTTCTGAGGCAGTTAACTGTGAATTAACAAAGAGTCAGGGTGAATCGTGTTGCTTCCGGGGTCCTATGTGACCGGGGCTTAAGCAAAGAATTGTGACTCACACTTTACTTATTATAACAAATGAAATAGCTAAAGTTATCAAATAACTCAAATGATTGGCTCATTGACATTGAACTATTTCTTGAATTAGTTCAACAACAACCTCTTCACCTACAAAATTTGACTCTACCTCTTTAACATGAACGTCTCCCTTTAAAATGAGCCAATCACCAGTATCAACCTAAATAGTCCTCAATTTGTAACGGAGATGGAGTTGCCCATCATTTCCACCCCCTTTTCATGCGCACGGCCAAGAAAAGAAGCAATTTCCCTCAAGTAGTTTGAAGAAAATTAGGGGAAATTGCACTCATACACTCACAAGCAACCTCAAAGTCATTAGGCTATTTTTTTTTTCCTTTTTTTTTGTTTGTCCCATGTACTGCATTACGTGTTAGTACTAACAGGGCTTTTATGTACACTTAAATCAGCGGTAGATATGAAAATACTGCATGCTAGTGATTAGTGTTGATGCCAACTCAAAACATTTCCGACAATTTTGTGGGGTGAGATCAAGGTAGTACCGATTATAGAGATAAAGCCTGACCATCATGAATTAACACAAATAATGCATCTAATATTGAACGTAGTAGGATTTTATTCTATGTTTTTCTAAAAACATAGGAGCTTTTTTTTTCTGTGATCCTATATTTCCAAGTTACCCTTTGATGTGAAATTGGCGGATTTAAACATTCCAAGCCTATTGTAATGATGCTTTCTACAGACAAGAAAATGTGTACTTCTAAACCTATTATACATTTGATGATGATTGTATTTTCTTTTAATTTCTATAACATGATAATGACATCTATATTGCTTCACAGACAGATATCTTAATTACAGGAGCATACATTTAACATCTCGTTTAGCATACTGTAAAAGCAACTATTTTAGTTTACATACATTTCAGCAAATTCACTGAATTTCACAACTTTAACACATTTGCGAGTTATCATTTTCAGATTTTGTAAGATAAAGTTTTCATGGTCGCAAAATAAGCCATTGCAAAAATGTCAGCTTTATACAGTATTTACTTCACAGTGAATGTTGTTCAACAATTGTAATGTTCGCTCTTTTGTTTAATCCACAATGAAAACATGCATTTGTATAGAAAACTATTTTTGAAAGTAACTTCCAACCTCTGAAGATTTATTTTAGTCTAGAACCCCATTGTAAATAAGCTTTTGAGCTTTCATGTGTTAATCAAGATTTAGCATATTGCTTGGCATTATTCAAATATTGCATTTTTTCCATCTTATTTATTTATTTATTCATGTTTTACTTACAACAAATTAAGACGAGAACAAAGGGTAGAGGGTAGTCTGATTCAGTAATGAAACTGTTCTACCACGGAACCCTCTACCCATACAGATACATGTACATGTACAAACATTATAAATTAACATAAATAGAACATAAAACACACAAAGAATCGATTTAAACAACATCAAAATTGGCCAAAATAATCAAAAATAAAAATACAGTATTTGCCAAGGAACTAGCATCTAGAATGTTGTAGCATTTGTGAGCAAAGTTACCACATCAAATCCAGAGAAACAAAATATGGCAAGTCAAAAATAGAATGGGTAATAGGAATGCAAGTATCCATTACCAAAAGATGTGGAGAGATGTAGAGGATATACAGAACTGGGTGAGGCGGATGTAGAGATAAAAGGGTGAGGAGATAGAGGGGAGAGGAGGAAGGGAGGTCAAAGAGGAGGAAGGGGGAGGAAGAGTAGAGGGTAGGGATGCAAACAGAGGAAGGAGGGAAGGAAGGGGCCAAAATGAGAGAGGGGAAGGGGATTGAATAAGGGAGAGAGGGAACAAGGGGGAAGGAAAGGAGAGAGGAAGGGAGGCAGAGGGAGGAGGAAGGCAGGGAGGTAGGAGGGAGGGAGGAGAAAGGGACGGAGAGAGGGACGGAGAGAGGGAGGAAGGAGGGCGTAGGGAAGATGGACGGATGGAAGGAGAGAGAGCGGGAGGAGGGAGGGAATGAGAGAGGGAGAGAGGGAGGGAAGGAGAGATATAAGGGGAAGGAATGAGTGAAAGGGGGGAAGGAGAGGAAAGAATGCGAGGGAGGAGAGAGAAACAGACAGAACAAGAAAGAAAGAAAGATCAAAAGAGAGAAAAAATGAATATGGTAAAAAAGGAAAGAATGTGAGGACTTAGACATAGACAAGAATGAAAGAGGAGAAAGAGTCAGACAGATTAAAAAAAGCGAGGGAGAGAAAAATACTCTATGGAATGGAAGACAGACAATAAAGGCAGGATAGGAAAGAAAATGAGTAGAAATGAAAAGATCAGAGGGAGAGCTTGGGCGGAGGGAGAGCTAGAACAGAGAGAATAGAGGGAAAAGAGGAGACAGATTCACGAAAAGTACAGTAAACATAACGACCTTGACATCGGTATTGGATCTCTCCCTTCATGAGCTTACTGTAATATCATGTTATCAATTTCATACACATTCTGCAAGAAAGGTATAATGAATAGCATATTGTGCAAAGACAGTGCAGTCTATTAAAGACGGTCTATACACAGCAATCTGGTGAACATTATGGTGAATTAGCAGTTAAAATGAAAACCAAAGGACATATCGCCATACATGTTGTTTTTGTTTTTCCATACTTTCTAAGGAAATCAATTTTAAATCTTATAATCAATCATCAATTTCTTAACTAAACAAATTCAATTAAGGTCAAAAGGATTTTCCAACCACATTTGATTATATCTACAAGATAATTTCCTGATATTTTATTCTCTATCTATTTCCTTTTATTTTTATATAAACATAATAATTATTTTTTTAAACTGATGTTCCAATAAAACCATAAGTAGGCCTACATTAAAAAAAAATGGACCATAATGTTCAGTTGAAATAGGATAACAGATTGCAATAAATAAAATGCGAATAGTATAAGAAAATAAGAACAAAAATAACAACACAAACATAAAGAAATTTATTAATTTGTTTCCAGCTACCCATAATGGTTCATATAGTGTGCTTATCCCTTTACAAACTACCCAAATAATTGTACAAGTTCAAAATTTTTGCGCTGGTTTTATTTTCGTGAATTTCTCAATCTTGGCCTTGCAAAAGTTTCAACTTTTCCACATTTGTGTACAAACACTGACACAAACATGAAAAACGATAACACGCCAATGCATCAAACTGATTCAAAATCACAAAATTATCTGTACACTTTAATACTGGCTTAATCAGTATTCAAATACCTTAAATATTCGATAATTGAAAACCTGTTCAGGAA
Organism: Temnopleurus reevesii; assembly: GCA_036244855.1. Classification (NCBI taxonomy): domain Eukaryota; kingdom Metazoa; phylum Echinodermata; class Echinoidea; order Temnopleuroida; family Temnopleuridae; genus Temnopleurus; species Temnopleurus reevesii. The sequence goes on along the minus strand of BQKZ01005641.1, from coordinate 12,473 downwards.
ATTTCACAGGATAACTAACATTACAAATTGAGTGCATGCAATAGAGTTTTGAGTATCTTTCATCACTTATTCCTCGCTAGGATGGAACCAGCCACATAATATTTACAGCAGAAGTTCACAAGGGAGGCACTTGAGCAAATTTGTTGATGAGAAATGTCATCATGATTTATACAAACTACAATAAATGAATATGTGTAAATAAACAGAACATATGGGGGATCAACAAGGCTTGACGATTCACATGTGCATGCTTGGTCAGATGATTATTACAATTATCCTGCCCCAAATATTGTGAAAATTCAATAAAAAATGTTATGGAAATTTGAAAATTTATTCATTCAAACATCATCAACATAATTATACAGTCAACATTCTGTTCATATTACATTCATATACATTAAATTATGTTAAACAAGTTAGACAAGATGAAAAAAAAAGAAATTTAATGGTTTGATTACAATTGATGAAAACAACATTATACATGTTGAATGAAATAAATATTTGGCATCAAAATACATATTTATTTTGTAAGCGTTTTAAAACTCCTCTTGTTAATCTATTATTGACTTGATGAATTTACTGAAATGAGCAATTCAATTATCATTATCGAGTTTCATAATTTTAATGAATTGTTCTTTTTTGCTCAGATTTGAGAAATTCTTGCAATGCTTATGAAATGCTTAAAATAATTCACATGTTTTATGCCAATGCCTGAGCAAGTGTACTGCATAATTGAATAATAATCTGATAATTATGAACAGTTCATGTCAGGAATATTTAAACTTTTCCTGTTTTACTGAAACAGTGAACAAAGATCTATAACATTTATGCACAAATTTGTAGTTCTTAATCATTTTTCAATCAAAACAAATAACAATCATTACAAGAACACCCCAATTTGATTATATTCCATGCATATTCATTTTCTACATAGAAAATCAAAAAATTAAACGAGGTTTTCAAACATGGAATAAAGTATTTAAAAAAATGCTGGGAAATACTAAGAAAATTAAAAAAAAACCCATAACAGTCATTTTCAAATGTTTTAGGGCCTTTTACTCCATTCTATGTCATATTTTCTAAATGAAATATCTTCCAAAATTAAAAAAATGAATTAAAAAAACCTTTTTCCAACCAACCGACTGCAATTCTTTTTTTTTTCAAATTAAGTCATCCTTCGGCATCATTTTTTTTTTTGGGGGGGGGGGCTTGATTTGAATGAGCTCATCCTCAAAGAATCACTCATCATCGTAACCATACAGTGACCAGAGCTATAAATCTATTTCCAGTGATCCAAATCAAACAAAGATTATAACTCTGTTATTAGTCCATGTCATAAACAAAGATGTCCCTCAGAATGGAAATCACACCCAGCGGAATTTTCAGATGTTTCAGGGATTTTTACCCTATTCTAAGTCTAAGGGGGTGTTGCTCAAAGGTTGCAATTGATCGCAAGTTGCAGTTGATCAAAATCATTGTTTCATGCGTGTCTTGTTAAATACGCATACTACGCGCGAATGAAAATGCGCGTCACAATTTGCAAAGTTGCAGTTGATTTGCAGTTGATTTTGAGCAACACCCCCTTAGTCGTTTTTACTGATGCTACGCTTTCAGGGTATTCGCCTCCTTTGATTATACTCCCTTGTTATGTGACTTTATATTGTTTACATTTGTGAAAAAGGAATAAACTTTTAATTCAATCAATTTTCTACACAAAATCTTCTCCAATTTTTTTCAAATAAATTAAAAAAAATTTCTGACACACAAAAATGTAATTTTTTTTTGTGGAGGGGGCTTGATCAAAAGGGCTCATCTTCGAGAAATCACTCATCATCCTAACCATACAGTGACCAGAGCTATAAATCTACTTCCAGTGATCCAAATCAAACAGAGATTATACTCTGCTATTAGTCCCAGTCATAAACAAAGATCTCCCTTAAGCATTTAAATCACACCCAGTGAGATTTGCAGACATTTTAGGGCTTTTTACCCCATTTTAAGTCTTATTCCTTTTTGCTCAAGCTACGCTTTCAGGGTACTCAACTCCTTTGATTGTACTTCTTTGTCATGTTACTTTATATTGATTATGCAGGGCGCTACACTTGCCCGCATACCCGGGGCAACAAAATGAAGCTGTCGGGTAAGTAAATAAAATTGTCACTTGCGCCTGAAAGGGCAAGTAGCAGCTTTTTCTAGTTTTCATCTACATGTACAAATTGGCATAGGCCATCAATTTGGGGCAAAGGAAATTTTGTTCGGGCAAGTAATTTGAAAACTTGGTTGCCCGACTGGGCAACTGGTGAAAAAAATTCTTGTAGCACCCTGTTATGTTTGTGAAAAGGGAAATAAATGTTTAATTCAATCAATCAATTTTCTACACAAAATCTTCTCCAACTTTTTTTAAAATTAATTTGTAAACAAATTCTGACAGACAATCAGGTAATTTTTTCTGGAGGGGGTTGGGCTTGATCAAAAGGGCTCATCCTCAAGAAATCACTCATCACTGTAACCATACAGTGACCAGAGCTATAAATCTACTTCCAGTGATCCAAATAAAACAAAAATTATAACTCGCTATTAGCTCCTGTCATAAACAAAGATCTCCCTTAGCATGTAAATCACATCCAGTGAAAGGCTCTGGCCATCTTCCCCCATTCCAGTCAGTACAGCAAGTATCAGCATTATCAAGGGTCTCTGAATTATCACAATACTTATGAGCCAGAACAGCACTACTAGGCCGATTTATTAATGGATTACAATTTTATTCCTTAAATCGATTAGAAACAATCAAACTGCAATACTTGGAATCCAGTTTTCAAACACTGCTTGTTGCTAAGTCAGGCAAGCCTCAGGCAAGCTTTTGCATCATCATGAACAACCTTTGTGTGGAGAGAGCGCATAAAATTTGCATCAATTAGTAATCCCATCTATTCCCTGTGGCAAGATGTTGCGACACTCATCAAGCTGTTATTTGGTTGCTTTACTTTGGAACCTATGTATGAAATGCAATTATTCTATTTTGCTGCCTGAATCTCTAGATTAATAATCCTCCGTTATGCTACTTCTTCAAACACCAAAGGCAGGACTCTCAAAGGGGTGGGATTCTTGAAGGCGGTTAATTTCAGATCATGGTTTAAATCAAAGATTGGTTTAAATCTGAGGCGCTTTCATCAGAACTCATTGCAACTTTTACATTGTTTACTTGACTAAGAGTAAAAGCAGTCAGATAAACCTGCCTCAAATATCTGCATATTCTCAGAATTTCTAAATTGGATAAAATTTGGATAATGTGACAGCACCTACCAAGACAAGACCAGAGTCTTATAAAACACGAGGGTGTCGTCTAAATAAACATCACTCCCTCGGCCAACCCCATCAGCAAGCCATCACTGGACGACGGGGCAATAGGGTTCAACGAGGGAACAAGAAATGGGACCATGAATCAACGTTATAGCGTCATGTCCAAGTTATGCATTTGTGTAACAAGAGTTTTATACAGTCAGGCCGAGTGTTCTTTACCCCTTGACTACATGAAACGGATATTCCTTGCACAAGTCATTTGGAATTACAGAATTTGGGGGTCAATGGGTGAAAATGCACAAGCCATTCGATTTGAGCTAAATTGGTAAAACTTAAGCCATTGACTACTGGATTATATGATTCTTGCATACTTTGTGTAGTGATTACTAGGTTCTTGCTTTAGCTTGTGTAGTAAAAAAAAAAAAAAAAAAAAAAAAGTGGTCTTACCAACCTTCCCCAGATTTAATTTCAGAATTTCGAAATTGGAAAAAGTTTGGATAATGAAACAGCACCTACCAAGACAAGACCAGAGTCTATATAAAACACGAGGGTGTCGTCTAAATAAACATCACTCCCTCGGCCAACCCCATCAGCAAGCCATCAATGGTCGGACAGGGCAATAGGGTTCAACGAGGGAACAAGGAATGGGACCATGAATCAACATTATAAGGTCATGTCCAAGCAATGTGTTTTATGTGAAGAGAGTCAGGCTGAATGTTCTAAAAATGGAAAAGCTGTTTCATTTGAGCTTTATTATTAAAACTTAACCCTTTTAATACTGAATTCTGTAATTCTGAAAGACTTTTGTAGGGATTACTAGGTTCTTGATTTAACATGTATAGAAAATGTGGTCTTATCAATCTCCAACAGATTTGAGTAGTCTTCAGGGGGTGTTGTTCAAAAGTTATTGATCGCAAGTTGCAATTGATTGGAACGTGCCAATCAAAATCATTGTTTCATGTGTGTCTTGTTAAATGAGCATACCGTGCGCAAATGAAAATGCGCGTTGCAATTCCCAAAGTTGCAGTTGATTTTGAACGACACCTTCTTGGAATTATTCTCCAAATTTTTAAATTGGAAAAAGTTTTGATAACGAAACAGCACCTACCAAGACAAGACCAGAGTCTATATAAAACACAAGGGTGTTGGTCTAAATAAACATCATTCCCTCGGCCAACCCCATCAGCAAGCCATCAATGGTCGGACAGGGCAATAGGGTTCAACGAGGGAACAAGGAATGGGACCATGAATCAACATTATAAGGTCATGTCCAAGCAATGTGTTTTATGTGAAGAGAGTCAGGCTGAATGTTCTAAAAATGGAAAAGCTGTTTCATTTGAGCTTTATTATTAAAACTTAACCCTTTTAATACTGAATTCTGTAATTCTGAAAGACTTTTGTAGGGATTACTAGGTTCTTGATTTAACATGTATAGAAAATGTGGTCTTATCAATCTCCAACAGATTTGAGTAGTCTTCAGGGGGTGTTGTTCAAAAGTTATTGATCGCAAGTTGCAATTGATTGGAACGTGCCAATCAAAATCATTGTTTCATGTGTGTCTTGTTAAATGAGCATACCGTGCGCAAATGAAAATGCGCGTTGCAATTCCCAAAGTTGCAGTTGATTTTGAACGACACCTTCTTGGAATTATTCTCCAAATTTTTAAATTGGAAAAAGTTTTGATAACGAAACAGCACCTACCAAGACAAGACCAGAGTCTATATAAAACACAAGGGTGTTGGTCTAAATAAACATCATTCCCTCGGCCAACCCCATCAGCAAGCCATCAATGGATGGACAGGGCAATAGGGTTCAACGAGGGAACAAGAAATGGAACCATGAATCAACATCATGAAGGCATGTCCAAGCAATGCATTTTATGTGAAGAGAGTCCGGGCAGAATGTTCTAAAAATGCAAAAGCTGTTTCATTTGAGCTTTAACCCTTTTGATACTGAATTCTGTAATTCTGAAAGACTTTTGTAGGGATTGCTGGGTTCTTGATTTAGCATGTAGAGTAAAAGTGGTCTTCTCAACCTACCCCAGATTTGAGTAGTTTAAGAATTATTCTCAGAATTCTGATCTAAGAAGATGGAAAATTCTAAACTGCCAAATTCTAAATGCCTCCTTAATGGTTGATGGTGTATTGTAACTAAGCTGCGAATATATTAGGCTTCAAAATCAACGTTTAGTGCTCCAAAAAGCTAAAATCCAAAACATGACCTACTTGTGCTGGAAAAAAGCATCCCTTGGAATGTAATGTGCGCTGGTGTACGCCAGGCTAAAACTAGGGTAATAATAATGCGAAGCACTTTGAGTACTCCGCAGAGTGGATTTGTGCGCTATGTGAATTGCATCTATTATCATCACTATTCAATGTTGATAGATATCTAAACAGTGACGGTATATTTTCCTTCTTTTTTACATTCTTTGTTATTTTTTAATTAACGTAATAACACAGGTCAGATACATGTAGATTGATTTGAGAAATTGTTTAATATTTTCAGTTGTCAGCAGGAACTTTGCAAAATATTTTCACATAAAGATGCTCCTAGCTAAAGCCCCGGTCACATAGAGGCCCGGGAGCAAAACAATTGAACACAAATCTTTGTTAATTCACAATTAACTGCCTGCGAGCAATGAGTCGTGTTGAAACGTGTTGCTTACGGGCTTCTGTGTTACCAGGGCCTAAGCAGCTAAAAAATGAGCGAGTTGTACTGTTCATCCCACCCCACCATTCATTCATTTGGATGATCTAGTATTGCGATTGAGTTTATTCAGCGGTGGCGTAAGATCGTATATCTTATCAATCATTTTCCCATTGACCCATTGGCCGATATGGTCAAGTAACATCAAATCGGCAATAAGAAGAGTGTCTTGATATGTAAACAAGTTGTGGCTTAAGAATCTACTTTCGAATTTGCAAGAAACTCGACAAAGGTGTCACAAAGCTTGGCATAAGTAGTCCCTCAGGTTAGGGTTGTAATGGAGTTTCGCCAAAAGTTGCAGCTGAGATTTGGGGGCCGTGTAAAAAGGGGTCTTTTAGATTGAGAGTAAGGTTTTGGTTTGAGATTTAAGTTTGAAGTTTGGCTTACTTTGAAGATTAACAATCAGAACTATTTTAGCGTAGCGAACGTCATGGAACCCTCTAAGCACTTAAGGACATCTTAATAACAATTGCGAAATAGCTACCACATTTATGAAAGTTGAAAATAAGGCCAACAGCTACTTTCATATATCATTTCCTGATCAAAAACATGAACAAGCTCTAAAACCCGTTTTGCTACCTTCCGTCAAAAATCTACTCTAATTTATAGCAGCATACATCACAATTATTTACCGACTAACTTCGAGCACGCTCCATCTTGGAACAGTAAATAGATTCATGCATATCAACCTCACGACTTTCTAGGTGACCACCCTCCTATTTCGTTGCTTTTCCTGCTCTTCTGTGGAGGCTATTGTTTATTCCCTTCATTTTCTCTCCAGTTTGAGCAATATATTATTCTTTTTTTGGAAATGTATGTTGAGCGATTGTTTCAGACTTGAATTTGGACAATTGGCTGCAGAGTTTTGTTCCAATAACACCATTCTTGATTTGCACTGTTTCGATTCTAGAATGTGGTATCTGGCCTGGTAAAGAAGATTATTTGTGAACTGATTATGAATATTAAACTATTAAATATGATTTTTGAAATACTATTTTAAAGTTAATAACAATTTATATTAATCTTGAGGCAGAATTACTTTCTCTTTGTGAATATTTATTCTTTTGTATGACTTTTCTGAATACAAATGACATCTTTTCGTTTCATATTTAAACCCCATATTGCTTTCTTTATTGATTTTTTCTTATCTGAATGACTGTCTGTCTTTCTATGTTGATCTTTCCTATTTCCTTCTTTTTTCATGTCTAATGTCTGTGTATATGCACAGTTTGTTATGTCCTTCTCTGTTACAACCATCTGCTCTTCTTCTCTTTCCCTTTCCCCTCCGTCTGTCTCTCTGTCTGTCTCTCTCTGTCTGTCTGTCTCTCTGTCTCTCTTTACACAAAACTTTTTTGTCTCCACCCTATTTGTAAACCTTCCAACTTCGGCCTACCTATAAACTTTCTTCATCTCTTTCTCCAGTTTCTCCACATCTATCAACTCCTCCATCTTATTTGGCTTTAAGCCGAAACATGGGGAGGAATGCGGGAGGGATGATTATTTGGCCGGTAACGGTTCCTCCACCCTAAATCCATCTTAATCATTACGATTGGAGGACTTTAATCACCTTAGGAGAGCACACATCACATCCTCCGTCCATCTTATTCCTGCCTCACACACCCTGGCCCTAATTCATACCGATTCCTCGGACCGATGCCAATTGGTGGATATCCGCCCAGCGATCGATTGCATTCAATAAAAACACTATTAAGGCCCTCAGCACGGGTATGCTTCCCAATTTGCTCAAATGAAGAATCGAGCAAAGCCTCGAAGATTTCCTTCTGATTTCAGTGTTGCGATTCTTGTTTAATGAAATCCGTTCGACTGAGGTTCAATAAACTATGGTAGTCTCGAGAGGAAAGTGGATCAATACACTTTTCCTACTCTAAATGAATTGCGTTTAACAAGCTCTCTTTCTTTTTATATGAAACTCTAGTTTCTATGACTGTCAATTCAACATCTTATTTTGTTACTTCATAAGAAATCAGCTATTCCTCTGCAAGAAATAAAAAGTGTTTCTATTGAAATTTCATGGTTAAGGGTTTATCTGTCTTTTGGTGAACTCAAGTAAAGGGTACTAGTAATCTCTCTGGGTTTTTTTTTCATTTTCTTAAAGCCCATGTATAGTTTTGGTAAAGATTAAAGAAATGTGAATTTTGGGGATATATACCATGACATATAGTTTGTATACACATTTCAAGATCATAACATAATTTTCTACGAGCGAATTCTTTTGAAAATTTTAATTTGACCGTTAAATCGTATTTAGCGCCCTCTCTCGGTTATAACAATATTTTGCTTCTTATTGGGCATCTACAAAATTATTTGCAAGATTTTATTAAAGCATGCAAAAAAGGAATACATAAAGAATAAATTCTGAAATTTTCATCCAATTCTGTTCATGAGAAGCTGTCCTTTATCAAGAAAGAAAATATTGAATTAGCGTCGGGGGCTACGACGCTAAAATATTTTGCACACTTTAGGTTATAACTTTTCCAAAACTTGTTAATTTTTCGTACAATCTTTTGTACAACATGTTCATGATATCATGTTTCTTTTTAAGTAGATTTGAAGACAAAATTTGGCGATGAAAATATTGGCTTTTACCAAAACTGTACTTGGGCTTTAAATAAACCTTCTATATTCTCTACCTATCAGCTAAGAGCATTCTTAGAATACAGTAATTTTCTCCCTCCAACATCATATGCTGTAGTTGGGACTGAAGATATAGTTCTAACAACATTCTTCATTCCCCCACATCATTCAAAGTAGCTAGGACTGAAGCTATTCCAGGGAATAATTTTACTTTTCACATTTGATTAGCAGTTTTAGACATTGAGGAAACTTTTCAAATTCTTTACTATACAGTTCTATGTGAAAAAAATTGCTACACAAAATGTATATTGTACATCAATCCTTACAAAAAACATAGCAAATTGTAATGCGATACCAGGAAAATTATTCCCTGTATTCCCGCCTCCCTACATAATTTACAATGGCTGGGACTGGGGAGAATTCTACTGACATCATTCACAGTAAATGGGGCTGAAGGATGCCAATTAAAGCCTCATCCCTAGCCACTGGATTGACGGGCTTTGCTCTCGAAATCTCTCTAATCTCCTTGCTGTTTACGGATCATCTACCAACAACCCACATAGGACTCCAAGTCCAACCACACAGATTTGTGCACATGCACCATATTTTCATTTTCTCTACACCATCAAAAATTCTAATAGTAGCACTGGCAATTGCGGTGGTAAACACCTTTGAAGGGGAAACTAACCAAGACATTAATTTGTTTTCGGAAGAGTCCTGGTGTAGCGGTTCTGACTATCGCCTTTCAACAAAAGGGTCTTAGGTTCAAATCCCACCAATGACGTTAATTTCCCTCTACAAGAAATTTATCAACATAGTGCTGCACTCTACTCAGGTGTGATTGGGGACCAGGTGCAGGTGACCACAATGAGATACATTTAGCATCATACTCATTGGAGCACCTTGTTGGAATACTCCTAAGTGAGTGGTACATGTGCATACATTGTATGCTAAATAATTAAAAAACTGGGGTAATAATAGCTCTACCTCATTGCATGGACCAATTTTAGAAGAGTTTGTAAAAAAAACACAAAAAACACTGAAATGGCTACCCTGGGTAAATAAGATGCAGATAATTATTACCAATATTATCAATATTATTAATATTATTAATAGTAGTATTATTATCAGTATTGTTATTGTTATTATTATTGTTATTACTATTATCATTATCATTATCATTATCATTATTATTATTATCATTATTAATATTATTATTATTATTATTATCATTATCATTATTATTTCTATCATCATCACTATTATCATCAACATTATTACAATTATTATATGCTTACTTCACTTTGCAACTGACTCACAATGTAATAAGAACACCATAGAATTATAACACTAGGCTCCACAATTATCTGGTAACATGACATATGATGTGCTTGATTAATATTAATATGGCATCTGGAAATGGAATCAAGCAATTTTTCATGACATTAATGTGCCTCCCTCCTCATTCATCATTTCGAAATCAAGCAAGATATCGGTCTCTCCCAAGATTCTCACTGAATAAAGAATGACGTCAATGGCATCAGTGCTGGTTGTTGTGTTGGTGGTGTATATCAGTAGTGTGGTGGAAATGGTGGTGGTAGTACTTTTGGTGGTGGTGGTAGTGGTTGTAGTGGTTGAAGTGGTTTCGTTAGTGTTGGTATTGGTGATGGTGGTCAATGTTTTATTTGTGGTGGTTGAGGAGAAAATGTTGTTGATGTCGATATCAATATGAATGATGATTATGAATATTTGGGGCAGTTTGCACCTTTGAATGTTTTTTTTTTAAATAGATACATGTAGTGCACTATAAGCATTGAAATAACTTGGTGGTGGTTGTGGTGACGGGATAATTGCGGTACCAATGATGTTCGCTCTGAGGTTGGTGGTATAGTGGTGATAGTGATAATGGCAGTGTTCGTGGAAGTAATGATAGCTTTGATGATGGTGGGAGTTAACACGAGTGGGGTGTTGTTCAAAACCGACTGCAACTTTGCAAATTGTTACGCGTTATTTCATTCACGTGCGGTATGCTCATTTAACAAGACATGCATGTAATTGTGATTTTTATTGGTTCATCCCAATCAACTGCAACTTGCGCTCAATTACAACTTTTGAAAAACACCTCCATAGTAACTTTATCTCCTCTATAATATACTACTCTATCCTAACTCGCCAAAAGTAGGGCAAGCATATAAAGAAGTTTAAAGTTCATTGCACTTTCCATAGTACACTGGGAGAATCACTTCCAATATGTTGTTTGACATATCCATACAGACCCTAAACCACTTCTGACAACTTCTCCCGCTGGCGCAAACAATTAAAATGTATCTAGACTCCATTCTGAAATTACTTAACAAGCCCCTGCTCTTTTATCAATGGCCTAAATGGTCAATTAAACACATTGAAAGAGTATCATCTCCTATTAGAGTTCATTAAACAATTCCACCAATAATTTACACAACTGTGAATCAGACAATATCATTCAGGTTAACCCTCTGACTGCCAACGCTTTCTTTGGAATGGTGAATAGTAACAGATGCTTGAATACTGGGATTTGAAGGATTAATGCCTCATGGCATATGTATTTAGTGTTTCTCTAATTAAGCATAAAAGGGGTCTGCTTTGATCCTCCCCTCCTAATCCATTATACAGGCATCTATTATCCTAAATAGGACATATCGCTAAAAAATCGATCATGCAAGTTGCAGTTGACCAATAGGCGCCAATCAAAACTTATGCACATATATTTTAAAAAGCAGCTAACTTTCTAGCAACATCCCAATAGTCCGGAGAGAGAGAGAGAGAGAAAATTTTGAGCTTTACGGCATGTATCATTCAAGTTTGAATATGTACGTCAGGAGAAGACAAAAAGAGGACCAACCTTTAACGTCACCATCCGAAAGACGCAACTGGGGCTCGAACCCGCAGCGCAGCTCAGGAACCAACATTTTTATTTGTATGTGATCCCGGGCTGACAAATGTGGACTTCATAGCCAAACATTCAATTGGTAATGAAATTCAGTAAAATGCTACCTTTCATCTCGTAAATTAATTATTTGAATGCCATCGTGACCAAAACCTGGTTTATAAAACAGATCGATGCCAGCACGTCCTACAGTTTGATATGAAGGTAAATTTATTCCAGAAAACTAAAAAGTTAGATATCCAGAAATGCCAATGTTGCAGAATATGCATGTGGTGTACTTTCACATGAATGCAAGGCTTTCACAACAAGTAAATGACTGAGAGTATGAATATTTTCATCATGTTTCCACATACTTTTCATTCAGCTGTTGCATTATTCACATTTTAATTTGACCTCAGGTATATTCTGGAACAGTTGGCATCTCCGGATATCAAGCTTACATATACAACAAGAGAAACGCTTGTGAGATAATGGGGAAGATCGAGACAGACAGCCAGACAGCAAGACAGACAGACAGACAGAAAGAGGGAGAGAGAAAGTGAGAGAAAGAGAAAGAAAGAGATAGAAAGTGAGAGAGGGAGAGACAGAGAGACAGAAAGAGGGAGAGAGGGTGAGAGAAAGAGATAGAAAGCGAGCGAGGGAGAGACAGAGAGATAGACAGACAGAAAGAGGGAGAGAGAATGAGAGAAAGAAAGAGATAGAAAGCGAGAGAGGGAGAGACAGACAGAGAGCAAAAGAGGGGGAAACAGAGAGAGAAAGACAGAAAGAGGGACAGGCTGAAAGAGAGACAGACATACAGACAGACAGACAAAATGAGAGATAGGGCAGGACTAGAATAGGCTTTAGAGTAATGATGCCCTAAACAAATACAAGAATTACACAGGGGAATAATGTCGTCTTCAGTGCATTAACAGTCTTTCATCATTACACATGTACATTGACGGCA
>BQKZ01005639.1:14164-39722 GCA_036244855.1 Temnopleurus reevesii | reverse complement strand
GACCAATCACGAAGCTTTTTATATAGAAATGTAGGGAATTTATCGCAGATTATCTTTCTCTTTGCCCTTTTCTGAACAGAGCTATCGATTGTCCGTAAGATGATCAGGAGTGATGCAGAGTCGGCGAAAATGTACTTCCCAGAGCGATGTTTTCGTGTTTCACATAGACAAATTCCCTTACCATCTCAACTTTCAAAGAAAAATGATCACTGAATGTTTACTTTTAGTTGATGAAATTTAGATATTATGATAGATGAGAAAATTTACTTTCATCGGCTGCTTGCCCTTTTTAGTAATGATAACAACCCCGAAAATTATGAGCGATATATACCCACAAAAATTGTGAGTCTGCTCGGTTTCGTAGGTTGTAGCGAGTGTATATGTTCCGTTGAAAGTTTCGCACCAGCAAATGAGCGGAAGTTTTCAGTATGTATTTGAAATCTTTTGCTTTTGGCCCAGGCCAGTATAGCACTTTACAATGTCTTTATCAGTCCAAATGATCTATACTAGTTTTAATAAAGAATTGAAATTGAATGGAGCTTTATTGATCAGATTAAAAATAAAATTTGTTAAGAAAAAATGCCATCCAAAATTATCTTTTCATATGAGGAAGTACAATCCAAAAGACTTGTGAATAGTCCAGATATACTCTAAAACTTCCATTATTTGTTTATTAAAAAAGAGATTTTGCTAATCTTAAAAGAATGAAATCTTACAAAAAGCTTAATATCTATGACCAATAGCCAGATTTACTAATACTATAGAAACAAATTTATGCCTTTTTTTAAACACATAGGTTGTTCTTGACAACCCAAAAGCTTTCCTTAGGCTTGCCCGATATAGCAACAAGTAAAGTATGCAAAACGGATTCCAGGTATTGTATTCCAATTGTTACTGACTGGTGTGAGGAATACTTCGTAACTATGTTCGTTTGCGAGAAACGTGCATATATTTAAATCTATTTATTAAACCGGTCTATTGGGAAGAAGATTATAGCTGAAAACACAACTAGGATTTCAAGACACGACAATTTTGCTTCCTGTTACCAATTTCCCTCCCCTTCTGAGCTGCTGACTAGCAAAATGTTATGTTCCTTTTATGCCCTCTTCCTACTAACTGTAGGTAGCCGTGGCTAGCTACGGAGAGCTCTCTGCAATATATATATATATATATATATATATATATATTTGAACATTTTTATTAAAAAAAGAGATGAAACTATTCCAGAGAGCTATTTATAGCTAGGCCGGGGCTGATGCATTCATTTTCTATTTATCTATTCCTTTTCATAATTTTCATAATTTTTTTTCTGTGTGCCTTTTGCATTTGCATTTTCAGCTCGGATGCTGCACACGATTGAGTCCAGCTATGGGGAGATCAGTGGGCACTTGATAGCAGACTTAGGATGTGGTTGTGGGGTGTTGAGTATTGGTGCAGCTATGCTTGAGGCAGGGTAGGTTTAAGTTGCTAAGCATTCTAGAGTATACATGAGGAGTATACATATCAATTCTGAGCGGCTGAGAGTATTGAACTTGTTTTTTTCTCACAACTGATCAGCTGCTGTTTTATTAGAATTTTTACCTCAATTTACTGAACTATATTCCAGAATGGTTAGCATCTCTGTATAATCATGCATTCGACAGTAACTTTTTGAAAGTACATACAGGTATCACATCTTAAGCCCAATATATATCCTAAAATCTGCTTAGGATTCAATTTATAAAGACTAAATTGTATCTCTCAAATGTATTCGAACACATAGAAAATCTTTGATTGAGATACTCAGATTAATAGTAGAATCAAGAAAATGACATAATGCAATCTTTCTCATTAGAAGGAACACCAAATCATAAGAAAGTGGGAAGCAGTGTAGGTACTTTTTGTTTATTATTATACTTTTTCATTGTGTATGGGGAGGGGGAGGGATGGGGACTGGGTAGGAACCAATGGTGCAGACTGAACTGTTTTCTTATTTTACATTACTTCTTTTTTTATTAGAGGAATAACACTATACTATGTTGAATAAGTTTAAAAATCAATTGAATTTAGTGCTCTTTATTCTTTCTCATTCTACTTTAGACTCTGCGTTGGATTTGACATTGATGAAGATGCCCTGGATATATGTGCAAGAAACTGTGAGGAGTTTGAGCTTTGGTCTGTAGACACTGTCCAGTGTGACCTTACCAAGATGGCCGCCGGGTCTTGGAGTAAGAAGTTTGATACAGTTATCATGAACCCACCGTTCGGAACAAAACACAACAAAGGTAAGGTGGATTCTAGGCCATTGAACTCATTTAAGAAAGGGATGACTTTCCAGTGAATTCAATCCTCTTTTCATTCTTGAATTTGCAAAACCATAGGGTGTTTCATGAAACTTGTCGCAGCAACAATCACTTATTCTCTGAATATTACCAAAGCAATTGTCAGAGTTGATGCTTTTCATTTGATGAATATCCAAGCATTATATTGGATTAGTCAGCGCTGACTACAATTATAAAGTGAGAACCTTTGTCAAACTCCCTCTCGGAAGCTCTTTAAAAATCAAAATACGTTTAATTTAATACAGTCAAACCTTGTTATAAAAAGCACTGACATAACAAGTGCTTGTTATAACAAGGAATTTTCCTAGTCACATCTCTTTGTATTTTATTATATTTTGGCCCTCATGTAACAAGGTTTCAATGTGAACGAGGATATACTGTACATTAACAGTATGATTTAAAATGCATTCAAACCAGTAGATTTTTTCTTTTCTTATCATGATACGTTCCAACCTTGTTACAAAGATCACCATTACAAAGAGCTTTCATTTTATCACAACTGAAAGTGATTTTTATTGTCCCAACTCTTTTGTTTTTTATTATATTTTAACACATATCTAACAAAGTTTCAATATAAAGAGGAAAC
This sequence comes from Temnopleurus reevesii, assembly GCA_036244855.1. Taxonomy (NCBI): domain Eukaryota; kingdom Metazoa; phylum Echinodermata; class Echinoidea; order Temnopleuroida; family Temnopleuridae; genus Temnopleurus; species Temnopleurus reevesii. Next base: position 36,815 of record BQKZ01005639.1, on the reverse strand, counting down.
ATTACTGGTCCACAGCACCCCATTATGATGAGATTCAACTGTACTTGTTTCAGTCCTTTCTGCTCAGATTGCTGGAAGTTCAATGGGAAATAGTTAGCTAATACATATTTGTTTCTTTATTTCTAGGCATTGATATGCAGTTTGTTCAACTGGGTCTTGAGATGGCAACCAAATCAGTCTACTCTTTACACAAGACCTCAACAAGAGAGCACATCAAAAAGAAAGCTGTACAGTGGGGTGTGGAGTGTGAGATTCTAGCCGAGTTGCGCTTCGATTTACCATCATCTTATAAATTCCACAAACACTCGTCGGTCGATATTGAGGTGGATTTCGTCAGGTTTTCTTTCCCCTCGCTGCCCTCTGGACATCATAGTAGACAGTTACATATGAAACAGGCATCTGGTACTTGACCTAAAGCTTTGTACATCAAATCAACCACTGCTTGTTTACATGGTTGACATGGTAAAAGAACAGTTTAAGCCACCTGAGTCTGATACTCCAAGATGCTTTTGATGCAAGGCGCTTCTGAAGAAGCCAAGCAAATTCTTCAGACTTAGATGACGGGGTTATATAGAAGCCAGGATTAAGCCGTTCTGCTACTGACGCCAGCTCTTCACCTCTGAAATGGCAATCGTATCCTACACATCCTACTTAAGTTATTAGAAGGATGAATGTCAGGCCTTTCTTTGGCACATTCACTAATAACTCTACAAATTGTCCAGATTTGATGTAATTAGACTTTATACAACTCTACCTAAACCCCCAATACTGGCGATTTATGTTTGTCGCAGAGCCCACAACCCAATGGATTAAAGGTTGAGATCCATTTTCAAGTGTGGAGCCGATGCTTTACTACATTAAACAAAGTCAGTTCTCATAATTGACTTTATCCACCCTTCACTTTTTTACCGTCAACTTGGGATGAATGAATTCATTAACATTGTGAATTATCCAAAATTTTACCTATCTACCGTAGGAATACAAATGTTTCTTCTCCCCACATACGTATTTGTCCCATGGGCAATGAGTCATGGTATGCCACAACCTTTTTTCTTTCAAAATTACTGGGTTTTTTTTCTGTCTATTTCTTTCTTTTCTTTCTCTTCCCTAATCTCTCCCTCTTTTACCCTCTTTTCTTCCTCTGATTTGTTTTATTTTCATGTTTCTTAGGGATGTTGCTAGAAAGCTGTGATCAATTGCAAGATGCAGATGATTGGCATCATGCAAGCCATCCTAGAAGTCCAGGCAATGCTTAAATGAAAATGCAAGTTTCATTTTGCAACTGCTTTGCTGTTGATTTGTGATCAAAAGCAACTTTCTACCAACAACCCCAAAGTAATCTCTCTAATGATATTTTAGTGTGCTTCAAAGGGTGATAGATATTACATGGAAACACTTTAATGGTTTGATATAATAATATTTTATTTTTCCATAATATTACATTTCATTCAAATATAATTTTTTTTTATCTTCCATAAGGCTACCGTTACACATACTGCAACGAACGCAGTACAAACACATTACAAAAATTCTTCCAACCATCTATGGGGCCTGTAACATAAAAGATGCAATAAAACTTACAATAAATATTTATCGTAAGTCTATGACAAAACATGAACCATAGAGTTACGATGAATTGCAAAATCGATTGTATCTCTTTTTTGTAATACAAGCCCCTGGAATGGTTTGAACAGGGGCTTGTAACAGAAAAGATGCAATTAAACCTATGATAAATATTAATCGTAAGTCTACATGTATGTCAAAATGTGTACCAAAGAAATATTTCTTTTATGTTACAGGACCTAGATATGACAATGTTTGTACAGCATTCATAAAGACTTTGAGACGTTTCTTGAAAACACTGTCAATAAAAAATATTTTAGACAATGGTTTGTACAATAAGTGCTTAAAAGTCTATGTGTGCACTATGCTTAGTACAGTGTTCATATTAATAATCAGATCGACCAGATTGCCCAAAATTCCTTAAAAAATTGGCAGAATTCAAACACTTGTTTGCATAATACTATAAAATCAAATTTATTTGTTAAACTGTTAGTACTTGGCATTTCCATTTGTATTTTCCATCAAGGCTTATGGAATAACTGTTTTAAAGTATTAACATCTCTCATCTATTTGATTTTTAGAGCATTTTCTTTTAAAGAAATCGGGGAAACTTATTTAATTGAATTAAATGAGGGAGCTCGATTTAAGTTGTCACATGTGGTTTTCTTTGAATTTAACTTATATTGGCTTAATTGACCTACAAATGTCTATAAATATCACTCATGTATAATAAAACAATAGCTGACTTTAAATAAAATAATTTTATCAAACAAGACTTCAAGATTGTCTTGATGTGAAATATATCTGGCCATTAAAATTGCTAGGTTGTCCAACCTAGTAACAACCACAACATACAATGCACATACCTTCTTTTGAAATATGGTTATTCTTTTGAAATATGGTTATTTGTTATCATGTGAACAAAAACTTATGTCTGGTCTGTGCACTTCACGAAGAAGCATGCATTATTTGACTAGCTTACAAAAGTAGACTACTGTATGAATTTCATTTAACTAAAGTAGCATGGAACACTGATAAGGTTTGCTGGAACCTTTTATTCTATTTCTCCTTTTCCCCCAACCTCCACTCGCATGTTCAGATGAGTGTAGGCCAAAGATCTATGTCCATACTCTATGCTGTTTCAATACAAAGTACAGTCAATCATGCTGAAGTCTAAGGGGGTATTGCTAGAAAGTTGGGATCAATCGCAAGTTCCCGTTGATCGATATGCGCAATTCAAAATCATTGTTTCATGCATGTCTTGTCAGAAACTCAGACTGTGCATGAATGAAAGTGCATGTTTCAATTTGGAACATATTGCAATTAGTTTGCAATTCATAACATTTCTAGCACCATCCCAAAGTCACATTAAGCAAATAATCGCCCAAGCATAAAACTTTTTTTTTTCAAGTATTCTTGTTCGGCAGATTTTCTTGAAGTCAACACTATTTCTCCAGTCCATAGATATTCTGCTTTGATAAGGTTGAATAGCTAGTAATATAAAAACAGTACTAAAACTCTGCCTAAGTGGAATTTCTTGGGACCACCAAAATATTTTCAACTTGAGAAATTTGACTGACAGGGTACAAAGTGTTCAAATTTTGCACGATTCGTTGTGCAAAATGCGTCGACTTGGGCAATAATTTGATTCGCGAGAGGTTGACTTTTGCATGCAGAATTGAATGTTCTGTAGTTTAAGTAGAGTTGATACAACCACATTCATAGCTACAGTTACAACAGAGGATCCTGTTGTTGATGGATGAATGGTTCTATTAAACACAGACAAGTAACTCACATACCACTATGGATGAAATTTTGCATCACTCCATGACATTTGGGATCTATTTGTGAGGCTTTCTACACTAACTGTATGCTATATTAGGCGATTGATGGAAACAGTTATCCCACAAACTTTGGATAGATTAGAAAGTATTGTACCCAGGAAAATGTCAATGAACATCGGGGGGTGTTTCATCAAGATTTGTCGCAGAGAAAATTAGTCAGCGCTGACAAATTCCTTGATTGTGATTGGATGAAAAGCACTATCGCTGATAGTTGCTATGGGAACTGTCGGAAAATGACTCCTTGTCGCTGCGACAAATCTTGATGAAACATTCCCCGGATCAAACATCTAAGAGCCCATTGTGTGGTCAGTTTCCACGCGAAATTGAATGGCTCCATTATATATTCATCAATAATTGATCCCAGGACATTGTCTCATATAAAACGTCGAAACATTGTCTAACAATGAGGTGTTTCAGTGGAAATACTTGAAATGAACTGACCATGATTTAACAGTATTATGCTGTCTTGATCACAGCGAATGATGGCCAGCAAAAGATGAATGGCTTTTATCAGTGCAAGCTCAGGACAGCAGTTTCCTATCGAAATGTCAGCTCATCATAGGTTCATTTCCATTAAAAAAATTAACTATTTCAATCCTCTTTGATTGCATGATAAGTATTTTCATCATAAAGTTTGTCATACGACAGAAAGTTCTGTTGATGGTGAGATGGCTGCTACTGAGTCTTGAATCATACACCTACAGGCACACGATGTGACCGGGCACTCACTGTGGGTTCTGAGGAAAAGAGAAAATGAAAACCGTCTTGTGAAATTTGTCAAATAAATTAAGATGCATATTCTACAGTGGTAAAAACTCAGACATTCAACATAAAAACACAACTGTATTGAACAATTTTAACCAGACAGGGAAATATTTACTGTAATTTCTTCATATTGCAATGGTACCAAGCAAATAGCGCACAAATTCATTTTGTATAAAATAAAGGGTCGACTATATCGCTGAACCCTTTGCAACTATGTTGCAATAGAAATCTAGCATATAGCAACTAAATTTTTGTTATCACTTTTATATGCTATGTACATATATGTGTTTTTACAAACTTTGCCATTAACTATGAGCAACTGCATACCAAACCTCCTAAACAAACTTTCCATCATTTATGTTATTTGCAAATATTTGAAAGTGGAGAAAAGTACCGCAAGTTAAGATGTACATAAAGGTTAACTGGTTCAACGAAATGCCCCTATACATTGGGAACATAGTTAAAAGAGTTCTGATATATGTTACAACATTCTTGATACATATTAAAAGAGGCAAGAAAACCTGGTACAAGCTCTTTATAAGAATCCTTTTACCCTGATGTAAAAAATCCTGCTAAAACAAGACACTTTTTACAGCATCAAGGACTTTGTTATTGTGAGTTTCCACTGTATTCACTGATCTAAGAAGGGCATTATGGACCAGCGGAGAACAATTATGCAAAACGGATATTACCTGAACCACTCCGTGAGATGATCTGCATGGCCTCCATGTCTACATGTCTGACACCATGAAAACCATTCACCAAACTCAGTCTGTCTTGTCATGGGATGTACTGTAGCTAGGGGAAAGATATTAATACTGAATAAGCTGAAATATTCACTAAGAATTATTTTCGAGAATTTCATGACCATATATTTGCTAAAATTTAGACTTGTGTACAACTATTTTCCAAAACGTGAAAATAAATACTGGCTTATGTCTAAAAGGTCTGAAATTCAGCGATTTAACCTACATTTATGTTCGCTAAAATCAGGTATTTCATCATAGAAACCGCCCTACAAACTTGGCCTCTTTTTTTTTCTCCAAAGGGTGTACCAATATCAGAGGAAGGAAATTATACCTGTGAAACTTCTTGCTAAATTTTGTCACTCAACACATCAGACCACTCTTGCATTAGATAATGTACATTATTCAATCATAATGATACCACTATTAAAGCCCAAGTACAGTTTTGGTAAAGATGAAGAAATGTGAATTTTGGGGATACTTATCCTGACATGTAATTCTTATACACATTTTTAGACCATAGCATATTTTCTTACGAACTGATTCTTATGAAAATTTGAATTTGACCGTCAAATCATATCTATCGCCTTCTCTTGGTTATAGCATTATTTTGCTCGTTATCGAGCATATACAAAGTTATTTCCAAGATTTGACAATAGAATGATATAAAGATATACACAACAATTAAATTCTTAAATTTTCATCCGATTCTGAGCATGGGAAGTTGTCCTTTATCGAAAAAGAAAATATTGAAATAGCGTGGTGAATCACCACGCTATAAAAATTTGCACATTTTGGGTTATAGATTTTCCAAAACTCGTTAATTTTTCGCACAATCTTTTGTGTATTATGTTTATGATACTATAATTTATTTCATATACATTCGAAGATAAAATCTGGTGATGAAAACTGTACTTGGGCTTTAAACTAACTGTATTCTCAATCAAATGATTATATGCTGGAAAAAATAATTCAATTGACATTTACATAGTACCTGCTGCTATTACACAAATCAAACCCACCACAGCTAGCCAGCTTCTCGGCAGTCTATGGCAAGACACAGATCTAGTCATCAGGATGTTGTAGGTTTGATTCCTATGAGAGTATGCCCGTGTATATTTTTTCACTTCATCTCGGAAACACAATATTTATCAGAGTATATCGATATTGGGATCTTTCTAAAAGTGCGTGCCGAAAAATGAATTAAAAAAACTCTTTATCTCTTTTCCTATCAATGAGAATCCGTCTCTAATTCTTTGTAGGGGAACTCAAAGTTCCTGTTTGGCTACAGCTTTTATTAGTTCATACCTGATTGTTTATTGCTTGGCTTGTAACTCCGTTGATGAGGACTGAGTTTTGACTCGCCAGACCGTGTACCCATGTGCATGAGACACAGAGCACAACGAGGTAAGGCTTTTCTACACTTGTAACAGGTATTGGGCTGAAAATCAAACAAGACATATGGATATAAGATTAATATAGACATTCTTTAACAGAACATTTTGAAGTTGGAGGGATGTGAATTTTAATCACTCTTTATCACTTTCAATCTCTCTTCATCCCTTTCAGGGAGTAATTGTCCTGGTATCGCATCACAATTTGCTATACATTTTAGCATAATTGCTACACAAAAGACTTTTTGTTCATATACTTTTTCACATAGAACTATACTGTAAAGTGTTGAAAATGTTTTAACAAATTCTTAAACTGCTGATCAAATGTGAAAAATAAAATTATTCCCTGTCGTTAATCACTCTTTTTTTGTTGTTTCATTATGAATCTCTACACATGGAAAGTTTGTTGATATGGCAAGCTCTTATTATATGATGTGTAACACTTTAGCTTCCTGGCTGTGATGATGGAAAATTGTAATAAAACTGCCAGGACCAGGAAAGGGATCAAAAGACTGTCCTACCAAACGCTTGCAACTGTACACCTCCATAATGTGGCATGGGACTCCAATTTCAAAAAGGACATTCACAAAATAGATATGAGAGCTGGTAAGATTTGTTTTGAAACTTATGTCTTTTGATTGCCTCAATTTTCTCTGCTGCCTTAAGTTGGTATCAATAACTATACCTACCCTGCTTTGCTGTAAACCCCTTCCATAGCTGCCTATGTAGCTGACCTTTCCTCTGTTGCCTAGAGAAATCATCTTTCACATACCTCCTCCTCTCACCACCGCCCAACACTTCTTCACTACTTCAAATCCAATCCTTCCTCACATTAAAGTATACCTACCCTCCTTTGTTGGAAGCCCCTTCCGTATCCGCCCATGTAGCCGACCTTTCCTCCCTTGGCAAGCTCAATGGGTGAGATGGCACTATGATATATCCCTGCTTACGAATCTTTTCACCGCTACCAGGTATTTATATCAATAAACATACTTGTCCATCCTACCTCCTGTTCCAAAACCAACCCCTCGTTACGTAAGTGTACCTACCCTCCTCTGTTGGAAACCCCTTCCGTATCCGCCCATGTAGCCAACCTTTCCTCCCTTGGCAAGCTCGTTTGGCGAGATGGCACTTTGACAGAAATGACAGCTGATGTAGATCTGTTTTGAGACTTTATCTTTTGCATGAGCTTGATACAGCAAATCAAACTTGGCCCTGAAAAAAGATATAAAGGAACTATAAAAAAAAACAATCCTGTGCAGACAGAACTTTTCTGGAAAAGCAAAGGTGGTATTAAAAAATTGTGTTGTACCTAATATAAATTGTGACTGTGCTCACTACATTTATTCGTCATTTAGGTTCTGATCGATATTCTGCTAGGCAAAAGGATTGAAAGCTCAAGCTCTTTTGTTACATTTACTTCATTTTACTCCACAGCTTTCCTGTATTTGATGAATAGTTTCAGTAGTTCTCTTTATTGGACTTGAGTAATAGATATATCCACACTTAACCCCAAGTCTGCTGATTTTATCGTCCATGAATAATAATGACAATATTTGTCTTGAATATGTTCCGTCAATCTTAGATTCTTCAGGTCCTACTTTGAATGACTAGGTATTCTGTAGATGTTGATCGAAACTGAATGTCCACACATAGCTGCCAACATGAGATAGTGGAAATTGGTAATAATCCTCCCCAAATTAATAATCTTCACATATTGTACATTGAAAGGTATGGTACTTATGTTGTCAAAATTAGTAATCTCTTGTGAATTTTACACAAAACATGACAAATTTATGCCAAAAAGTAGTAATAATTACTAGAAATTACTAACAGTTGGCAGCTATGTCCACAACTTCTCTAGATATTAAACTAATTCTCTCTTCAACTAATTTTCTATTAAGCAATAACAAAATGAATAAGTTGTAGCACTTAACAGGTCTTCTATTTTAATACATATATTGAGCTAGAGCTTACCTTTCATGCCATAATCTCCAAGTGTCGAGCAGACCTCTGTAGCTCTCTATCCAATGTTGGACACTCTCTTCCTTATAGAGATCTGGAGGTAGTGCTTGTACAGCTACAAGGCTTGCGGTTTGTACATCCGCAGTCTGAAATCAGAGAAAATCAATACACGGAATATTTTGATGACAAGATTGAAAATAACTACCGGTATGACATACAATGTATATCTACATACAGTGGAAACTCAGTATAAAGAGATTTGATACAATGCAATTCCTGATATACAGAGGCAAAAATCTTGTTTAAGCTTGTGTAAATAAGTAAAAAAGAAAAATACAGTTTTGGATTGGAGAAAATTTGGGGGATTTTAAAAGCCTTCTTATGCTAACATAGACTTATATTTTGAATTGGTAACAAGTTGGGTGAAATCCATTGAATCAGATTTGGTTGTCAAAATGATTGTTGAACAGGAGAAAAATGTACAATCACAGATAAAGCGGGACATCTCAAGCAGGAGACCCGAAGATAAATTTGTGAAAATGGATTCAAAGCAGAAGATCTCCCACCAAAAGTTTGGTGAGTTTGGTGAGTTTGGGGGGAGCTTGTGATGACTACTTTTCAAACAAAAAAACACAAGCTTCAATGGACTTAGGTACTTCTTATTATGAAATATTCAAACATTCTCACCCTATCTACGTAAGACTGCAATAGCTCCACACCATCCTTTGTAAGTCCTGTCAAAAGGACCCCCGCCAGGTTGCCATCGGATACGACCTGTGAGGTCAGCTCTTGTACAAAGTTCACTAGTTGGACATCATTTAGGAAGATACAGGCAAATGCTACTCGATCCTCTATGCTGATTTCCAGTTCTTTCTGTCAGTGAAATATTTGAAATAAGAAACAATTTTCAATATGGGTAAGATCTTTAAAAATAAATAAAAAGACAGTAAAATAGAGCTTATCGCTCGTGCATTCTTCTTTGCCTATAGTCTACCCTAAGCTTAGATTTGTTTCAATAACCCGATCAGGTATCGTCTGCAATATTTTTTTTTCACAAGACGCAGCTCTACTACAAAAAGTAGCGTGTATAATCCCTTGTGGGTTGTTCCAGGTAAAGTTACATCAATCACCACCTTACTTCAATAAGATTACTAGAGCAGAAATCTGAACACTATGTTGGCATTTATGTTACAGAAGACTATTAACTGTCACAGTCAACAATTTACTACTATCATCGGTGTTTTATGCATGTGTTGAGGCAACCCCAACTCAAGCTATGCTTCCAGGGTACTCACCTCCTTTGTCATGTCACTTTATATTTATCATGCTTGTGAAAACGGAAATAAATGTTCAATTCAATCAAAAATTGGCAAGAAGTTGGTATAAGTTGGTTAACCTGTCAATTCATAGTAATGTCCACAACATTTCACACAAATGTATCAAACCTTGTCAACTTACAATAACGGCCTCATATTTATCATCATTGGTCGTGAGGAATCCAAACATGGCTCTGAGGTAAGGATCACGGAGCTGACGACACAGACTGCTGCACATTGAACACCAGAGGGTGTCCTTGTCCGCTGTGAATCCAGACAGCGCCATGGCAACCGGATGAAGATCAAGTTTCCCATCTGTGATTATCATAAGAGATATATGAATGATATAGTAGAGGACCATTCACATCAACAAGTAATGATTTATTTATTTATTTTATTTATTTATTACGTTTTATTTTAACAGGGTAGCCCTATCAGCAATCAAAGTACTGTTCTACCTGGGGGCCCTGTGTGATAAGTATAAAATCAACAAGAGTTGATCTGTCGTAAGTCAAATAATAACTTAACCAGCAGGTTCTTTCCTATTTAGTCATTTTATCATTCTATACAACTGCATTTATTTCTATATTTACTTATATTTTAAATATTTTATATTAAAACTTATATTAGTAAGGTCAGCCATTTATAAGGATTTTTTTTTTCTGGTTTGCAGCCTTAATCATGCAAAATGTATTTCCTTATCTTTTGTAATTTTGTGAACCTGTATGATGTCACTTTTCATGTTATATATTGTTAATTTCATTGCCGAGTAATGATAAAATATTAGACTGTTGTTTGTCCCTTATCTCCAGCATATATTACCCTGGTTTTAGCAGTCCAGATTTATGTAGCGTGCTGCATTTAAAGGAAAGTATTCCGACCAGGTACCTATTAACCTCACCTGGGTCAAGTGTAGCACAATGTGGATGAATTTCTTGCTAAAGGAAATTGACATCATGGGTGGGATTCAAACTTACGACCCTGTAGTTGAAAGGCAAGAGTCAGAACCACTCCACCACGATGCTTCCACCCTTTACTCTCCATAGTATTCTCTTACCTTTTGCTGTCTCAGCCCCTCTGTTCAGTGTATCAATGGCTTGCTTCATCTTGAGGTGAAACACACAGATTGCTGCAGCTCTCTCATACTTCCCTTCAGATTCTAACCTATAACAGAATGATAATTATGATAAAGATCATGATTGACATGAGATTAGAATAATGTTTTATGAAATCTTTGATGGGCCTGTGTTATATTAGTCATGCCTTGGAAACATGGATCAAATTGACTATTCTGTTTACTTAAGCAGGGTACAAAAGTTTAAAGGATAATTGGTTAACTGACTGAAAGATAATTCTGGGCTGTGTTTCACCAAGTCGTTCTTAAAGTTACGTGCGACTGTAAGATAGACTGGAGTACGTTAACCAGTGTAATACACATAAGATTCTCAATCATTCGGCACAAAGAACTGGTACCAGTCGTGCGTAAAATTGTTCTTGAAGTCTTTCTTATATTGGTGAAACACCGCCCAGGTTTGCAGAATATAGGATATAGAGGTCTAAATTGAATTTATTTCGGAAAGCAGAGCTGAAAGGAAAGACATATTTGTGTGGTTAATTCCCTAGTTCTTTGTCCAGTAATATACTGACAATATTTGGGGAGGTATGTCTGGATACCAAACATATCATATTTGATGATAATCATTTGATAATCTGTAGGGGGGGGGGAACAAAGTCATCACTGTTGTTATGTCAAAAGGCTTTTTTTATACCAAAATTAATCTTGTCCCTTTTTGCATCATTTGTCAATCAAATTTGTACAATGAAATCTCATTATAATGAGGGATGTGGCAGTATGAAAATGAGAGGGGAGTATCATAAATACTGTATTACCTTTGTGTGAATTCCCTGAAGGCATTGTGATCACCATCAAAATCCCATCCACATAATCTAAGAGCCTGAGACCTGTCACAGGAAAGAAAATCCGGAGATTTATCAAAACCATACGTCTATTTTATTAATCTTAAATACCCTCCCCCCCCCTGGATTTTGTATGAATCATCCCAGGGGCCTGTAACACATAATAGATACCGAATTAATCAAAAATAAATAGCATGTCTATGGTGCATATCTTACCATAGACTTTTACCATGATAAATATTCATCATACGTATAATTATATATTCTATGTTACAGCAACTAGAACATATATTTCACAAGCTCTCAGAAGGCCCTTCAAGGTCCCTCAAATAGCTGTATACTTATTCTATTTAGGTTGAGCACAAAAAATAAATAATACTTTAAAAACAAAACTTCAGAGACTTAAAAAAAGTGTTGAAATGCTATAAATTTATTCTATACAAGTCATCATATGACATCAAAATTGAATTAAAATTTACATAAAGAAGAGGCAATTTAATGTACATACCTTTCTTTACTCCTGTAGACATTAGCTTCAAGTACACCATCTAATCCCTCCCATCCCATAGGCTCAACTTTGCTTCTCAGTCCCTACCTCTCTGTCTCCTAACACCTCCTCCCTAGTCTAGAAAGTAGCTCCATGTACATACCTTCCTTTACTCCTGTAAACATTAGCTTCAAGCATTCCATCCAGCCCCTCCCAACCTATCAGCTCCTACTTGTTCCTCAGTTCCCAGCTCTCTGTCTCCTAACACCCCCAGTCTAGAAATTAGCTCCCTTACTCTTGTAGACATTTATATTTTCAAACACTCCATTCAGCCCCTAACAGACCATCTACTTTGCTCCTCAGTCCCTGGTTCTCTGTGTTCTAACACCCCCTCCCTGTTCTAGAAGTAGCTCCATGTACATACTTTTCTTTTCTCCTGTAGACATTTATGTCTAGCACCCCATGCGGCTCTTCCCAACCCATTGGCTCCAATTTGCTCCTCAGGCCCTGTGTCTCTGTCTCCTAACACCTCCTCCCTGTTCTAGATGTAGCTCAATGTATATACTTTTGTTTATTCCTATAGACATTCGTGTCTAGCACCCCATCCAGCTCTTCCCAACCCATTGGCTCCAATTTGCTCTTCATTACCTTATTCTCTGTATTCTTACACCCCTCCCTGTTCTAGATGTAGCTCCATATACACACCTTTCTTTACTCCTGTAGATATTAGCTTCAAGAACTCCATCCAGCCCCTCCCAACCCATTGGCTCTACTTTGCTTCTTAGGCCCGGGCTCTCTGTTTCCGAATACCCCTTCTTGTTCTAGAAAGTATCTCCATGTACAAATGTTCTTTCCTCAATTGTATTCCAGCCATTGCTAGATTTCTTTTTTACTTGTCTAATTTGCTTAATACAATATAAATGAATAGAATTGTATTCCTCTTTATATGAACAAGATATTGACTTCTTACGTAAATGAAGTTTTAATAAAGAAATTTCCAAATTTCCATACCTTTCTTTACTCCTGTAAACATTAGCTTCTAGTACACCATCCAACCCCTCCAAGCCAATCGGCTCCACCTCCCTTCTCCGTCCCTAGTTCTATGTCTCCTACCACCCCTCCCAGATCGAGAAAGTAGCTCCATGTTCATACCTTTCTTTACTCCTGTAGACATTAGCTTCTAGTACACCGTCTAACCCCTCCCAGCCCATTGGCTCCACTTTGCTCCTCAGTCCCTGGTTGTCTGCACCCTCTCTGCACATCAGCTGCTTCACTCCTGACGGCTCCGTCGTAGTCGTGGTCGTGGTCGACGACGATGAGGAAGACTTGAGAGACGATGCTGATCGGCTGATGGTCCTCAAGGTTTTGATTCGTACATAGAGGTGTTAAGGAAATGATGCCACAGGCTAATACTACATGAGTTGGTAAAATATTGGATGGTGATGGATAAACATTGTCAATTGATGGAGTAAAATTTGTTATGTTCGCCCATGGGCAGAACATTTGGTTACGTTGCCCAACGGAAAAATTATATATACGTAAACAAAAGTTAGACAATATTGAATGCTGACAGTCATATAATCATTTGAATGAATTTGCAAACATTGCTCCCACAGATAATTATGTAAAATTCTGCATAGAATGCAAAATTTACTTTTTTTCTGACAATGAACTTAATGGAATAATATTAGAAAAGGACTCAAATAATACAAAAATTATAATAGAGAATTCAATGAGTACTTTGGGAAGTAGCTGCATGGAAAATGAAGTGTAAACTTGCTGAACTGGGTCTGCGGGACTGAGGCTAGAGAACAGGAAGCCAACTGCGCTGAACCAAGGAGTAATCAGTATGCAAAGCACATGGTTTGCCATCAATACTGTATATATGATTGGACTTACCATAATGATATACTAGATGATGACTTTTTGTTGGGAACATACCAAACATTCCAACTTCACAATTTGAAATGCTACTTTGTGAGGCTATAATTCCCGCTAAATCATCTCGGGGAATCATAACCTCATACATTAGCATCTCAATTATTTCAGGTGGAACATTCGGTATGGTGCCTCCTCTGCAAGTAATCATCTACATTAATATATAAAAGTGAATGCACAGATTGTTTTCCTATTATCTCTTCTCAGTCACTTTGTATACAATTTTTACATGAATTCTTTATATTGTTTTTCCGTTCTTTTTTTTCTCCAAATCGGGATTCCAATGTTCAAATATTGTGTTTATCACAGTGCTGAGTAACAAATGTAAAAGGATATTGTGTAACCAGTGCCACAGTTTGTTGACCTGTAGATCATTGCCTGCCAGGGAAGCATTCTGGCTCAGTGGATCGGTCTGAAAGAAAAATGCAATGGTGAAAAATATGAAGTAAAATAACATCTTTGTAAAACAAAAGCACCAAGTTCAGGGTGGATTTTCTTCAGGCAACTGGATAATTTCATAAATGAGGGCCTCGGGCCAGTTTCATGACAAATTTGGTGTTGCAGTTATGTTGGTAACAAACATCGTTTTTTTTAGCCCTTTGGGCTTGGGGAAAATGTAAATACTGTGAGCATCTCATTAGGGACAAGATAAGGGATTTACAATCAGATTGAATTCTCATTTCACTATTGTATTTTCACCAAGCCTTCTGAGCGATGAAAACAATGTGGATTACCAAAACTGGGACATGAAAAAATGTCACAAATTGGACCCCTCATTTCTGGAATTACACTGTACAAAACTAGTATTTGTATGCTACAAATGACTTTATACAAAACGGGTGATGCTCTCCTACACTACATGTAACTGATAACCGGTAGGACTCGAAATGGCACATGAAAATATGCTCCAGTTTTGTGTAACTTTTACAGCTGCTTTGTGTAACGCATCCCTGATTAATTATCTTCTTGAATAACAACTTAAATATGGAAAATCACAAAATAATTCCATTTTCATGAAGCAGATTATATAAGATTAACAAGTGGACTACTATTGGAATCTTAAATCTATACTCATTTCATGTTCTTATGTTATAGCTTCATACATGAAGGTAA
Source organism: Temnopleurus reevesii (assembly GCA_036244855.1). Classification (NCBI taxonomy): domain Eukaryota; kingdom Metazoa; phylum Echinodermata; class Echinoidea; order Temnopleuroida; family Temnopleuridae; genus Temnopleurus; species Temnopleurus reevesii. The sequence continues at coordinate 21,767 of BQKZ01005639.1, read as the reverse complement.
AGGGAAAATACTATGGAGAACTCTACCTTAGACGAGTTTAAACTGGTTTGAACTGGTTCATACTAGTCTCTTTCCATGGCCATTAATATTATAATACAGCCTCCTCATACATAATATGATCAGCCACTGGAAGACAATAGAACAGATGTCTGCCACATACTAGTACAAACTACTTCAAACTGGTTTGAACTGGGTCATACTAACCTTCATTCCATAGCCGTTACAAGCTCTTCTCTTCATAGTGGTTGATATATCCTCATCGTCTGTCATACGATTGGTCGCTGGAAGACAATAGAACAGATGCCAGCCTCAAACTAGTACAAACTACTTGAAAAGGATGAGAACATGCTCATCGAAACGTCGAGAGTGGGTAGGTCCTTTTCAGGACCACTCACATTTCCAAGAAAGATTACTTGTTGTACCGTGAAGCATTATTCTCATCATACTTTGAATTGGTTTGAACTGGTTTATACTAACCTTCATTCCATAGCCGTTACAAGCTCTTCTCTTCATAGTGGTTGATATATCCTCATCATCTGTCATACGATCGGTCGCTGGGAGACAATAGAACAGATGTCTGCCTGACGCTACAGAACAGGATGAGTGTGGAGACCAATCCTGGAAATATTCAAAAGGGGAGATCATAGAGTAGAACATGTGCCAAAGTTTACATAAGTAAAATTATTCTGTATGAGGTCAAATGCTATATGGATTCCCAAAAGGGAGACTATTAAACCAAGAACTGATATCTATTTTTTCATGAACTAATCATAATAACTAAGAATTAGATTGCAGATATTGTCATTGAATTTAGGTACTTGCAAATATATAATAGTAAAAATTTGTTCAAATAGTCATGATTAGATATTTTCAAAGGTATGGATTTCATTTTTCATTTTTATGATTTTACACTGTTCGCGACCTTGCCAAAAAACAGCTATTAGCTTACACTGTACACTAGGCTTTTTTACCATGATTAAATATAAATAAAATACAAATGCAACTACAAGAATTTCAATCACTGAAAAGTCATGACTTTTGGAATTTATATTCTTCCCATAGCTGTGCACCTAGCAACTGAAAATGTGCATGGCTAGTACAACAGATCGTCAAAAAGAGTGAAATGTGGTGTGTGCTAGCAAAGCTTTACTCGTAAGTACTGAACGAAAATTTTCAAGAGTGTAAAGAGAAAATGTGATATAACTTCAAACAGAAGTTTTCTTTAAAGGTGAGAACGCACCAGTGATATAGCATCATAAATTGTGAGATCCTGCATAGCGCCCCCTGGTGACAGCGCCAGCATCCTGTTCTCCTGATTTGGATGCCAACTAAAGATGGAGACCTGATGCTGATTCAGATAATTAGGCTTCACATGCTTCTCTGTGTATTCAACCTCCTGTCCGACATGCTGTATGTTGTAGAGCTTGATGACGTTGCTCTGCTTCGTCAGGCAAGCAAGGGTTCCGTACCGCGTCGGACTCCAGCCGAGCTTGACAACGCCCCTTGCTTCTCGGAAACTTAGGACCTGTTGAGTAGTTCTTGGTTAAGGTAATAATGCTAATCAATTGTTTAGACAATTGTTTTTACATATTGGTACATTACAATTACAATAGATAATCCTCCGACAATTGACTTTTAAACAAATTATTGAATGTCCTAAACATCATTGAAACATTTAAATTTTTTATTGTATCGTCATGGGTCATCCCACATCCCTATTTCTGTCTGATGACGTACCCCCGTCTAGCCAGTAAAAAGACAGTTTTTAATTTTCTACTAATCCAAAAGTAACTGGTTAGACAGTAATTTCCCAGGATACTTTCACCATCACACCAGTGAAATTAAATTGCACTTTCACGATACCCCCGTTGGATATGACATAGAATAAAGTGCAAATTCATGACAGGGGGCTTATGTCATGCAAAAAAGGCCATGTTCAGCAATGCGAACCACACCGGGTTATTGTGAAAGGATACCGGTTTCTCAAAATGGCGCAAATCCCATATATTTGTCTGATCTTCAAAGAAGGATGCCAGTCGATGCTCATACAGCGGGTCTGCGGAGATCCCATTGACTGCCTTTGTAATCGCACTACTCTTGTGCTTTGAAGGATCTAAAGAAAATGAATAGGATATTGATGGTAAACTGTTTTAAAAAAATACCAGTATCAATAATGCAATAGTTTCTCAACCCTTGGGTGTGTCAGCTAGTTGAAAAAGTAATTTTCTACCAACTGCGCTCAAAATCACTAGCACGGATCCAACAGAAATTTGAAAAACAGAATTCCACAACCTTTCTATGATATTTCCATGGCTGAATTGCTGCTTTCTTTCTGCTACAGTTTCCAAAACCATACACATGATAATTATGTACATCAATAATAATAGAAAAGAGACACACAACAAAACCGGAAAGGTGGGAGGTAAATCTAATTCCATGACTTTCCACAAATTTTCAAAATTTCCTGACCTTTCCGTGACTTTCTATGACCATACATTCTTTTCAGCATTTTTACCTTGACCAGCTGAAACAATCCGACTATTCTTCCTGATATGTGTTGTTAAATCTCTCCCGATCTTTCATCTTCTACTTCTACTCAGCGCACTGAGACCTTTTTCAAATGTATGATGTGGTATATAAGGACTGTCTTATTATTATTATTCCTCCCAGTTTGTGAGTTTGTTGGTTTGTATCTTGTTGTAATTATATTGTTCATGTATTATACTTTAATAAACTTGAACTTGAACTTGATGAAGTGTAATATAAGAAAGATTGTTACCTCTGATATCATAGAGCCTGAGGTTCTTCTGTCCTTGTCCGACCATCAGACTACTCTTCATGACATATGTTGTAGAATCTTCTCTTATCTTTCATCTTCTAACTTCCCTCTTTTATTTTAATGTATTTGTATCGCTCGTGCATTGTAATTTAATGAACTTGAATTTGATGAAGTGTATTGTAAGAAAGATCCTTACCTCTGATGTCATAGAGCCTGAGGTTCTTCTGCCCTTGTCCGACCATTAAACTGAACGGTTGATGAGGAAGCCAAGCCATGGAATGCAACGCGTCGCTGTACACTAGTAACACAAAAAATAAAAAACACAAATTTCTATACCATAAGTAAAAGAAAAAAAATTATAATATACTGCACTTCTAAAGCGCATATCACACACTTAACCCTACGCGCTGATTAAGAGTAAAGAAAAAGAGAAACAATAGTTATAAGTGTACAGATAAACTAGATTGAAAGTTGGTCTACAGGTATGATGGCACAGGTCTATGAAATGGAGAGCATCAATGTACATAAATCAATACATATGACTTCATCCACTTCTACATACAAGCAGACTAATTGAAATTTTCCCCCCAAAGTTTAGAGATATTGGTCGCCAGAAGCTCAGAATTTGAAAAAGCTATGTACACTATGCACAATACAAGTTATAAGAGACAAGAGATCCTAATTTGACACATAATTCCAAAACCTAACAGGGCAGGAGTTGTTTTACAGCAAATTAAATCACTATTCCTTCAACAAATGGGGAAAACTAAAATTGTTGAATGTAAAATTGTAATTAATTACAATGTTGCTAAATCAACTCTCTATTGTCGAAAAGTATGCTAAAAAGTATGTGCTAATTGGTGTGGAAATGGTAATGTCCTTCATAATATCCTGTCACTTCAAGGATTTATTTTCAAATGGCATGAGAAAATAGATTGTTGAAAGATGCAGTGTATATGCTCATGGACATCATGTACTTGAAGCCCATGCCTACCGGAATGAGATGGAAACAAAGTAAAAACACTGACCTAATTCTGTGACCCCTCGGGTGTCTCTCTCACTTCCAACAGATAGTGGTCTGGTATGTCCTCCCCCTCCGCCTCCTGCAAGGATGTAACCATCAATTTTTCAATGACGAAAAATAAAAACAAGATAATTATGTTACAAACAATATAAAATTATGGTATAATGGGTATATTGCACATCAATATCATAATGCCGTACTATCACCATTACCTAGACCTATGTCTATATGTATGTCCAGGGCCCTATTGCATAAAAAGTTTTAATGCAACTCAGAAAAATTAAACGCACGCCCTAAATAAGTGCTCCTGATTGGTTGAAATTAGAGTTGTGTTTAATTTTCTGATTGGCGTTTAAATAGGACCCTGGTCATTAGGAGATCTTTGCTATTCAGAGGATAGCTATCTGCATTAGGTAAGCAATCTGAAAGCACAATCTGCACAGACCAAAATTTGACACTTTATGAAAAAAATTATCTTGTCTTGACAGAAGATTAGCCTAGCTACCAACTTGTTGTGGGAGCAGAACTGCGCAAGTATTGTAGTCTCTGACTGCAGACTATATATTTGACACTGTATCAACCATGGCATTGAAGTCGATACAAGCTGAGATTTGTTCAGTCACAAGAGTGTAGCAAATAAATGTGATTTGTGGTGTACTTAGAGCTCTACAAACATTTCAAACGACTCACCTGCTCGTACATTAACATCATAGATGGACAAACTGCAGTCTGTTCTATACTTGTCAAAGCTTACAGCCAACTGAAAAAAAGAAAGAAAGCATATCATCAACCCATTGACTACTGAATTCTTTAATTAACATAGACTTTGTGCAGGGACTGCCCGGTTCCTGTAGTCAAAGGGCTAAAAGAATACTTGAAGACAGTTAATCAGTTGTCTCTTCTACTAACGTTCTACATTTGCAAATCAAGAGACAACTGATAAACGCTCTTCAGTTATTCTTCACCACAATGAACCTCTTTCAAACCAGTCTATAAGAAATTGATAACCACAAAATATGATTCGAATGCCATGTAAAAGAACTTCATGAAGCATAATAAAATCATACACCATGAAGCTGAATAAGAATAGTTATGTTTATTTTAAATCCCTCAGAGAAGAACAAAGTCTTGATTACTAATCTCTTTTTTTCTGTTTTGCCATCTGCAGCCTATGCCTCTTAATCTTGGCAAGGTATTGGGCTGAAGTCTGATTTGGCTGTCATTGCAAAAAGCACTCTTGCAATCCACTACAATGATTGAGATTCACTCTTCCTTCATACTCTAACTACTGCACCACAGACTTAGTCCATGTTAGGGGCAAATGACAAGCTATGAACTTTCATAAAGCAATCAAAGTCATGAAATTTGTAACATCAGCCAGTGAGTCTGATGAGAAAGATGTGAGTAAGACCTTCTCTTGTAAAGAGTCGAAAAAGGATATGACAAAACCCAAAATGGTACACAATGTCAACTTACCAGTTTTGAGTCAATCGCATTCCATGCTAAGCTCGTACAAAGTCTGGAATGTTTAGGAGGGAACTCGGCTCCAATGAGATTGGTAGGATCAGCCAGTGGGTCTGATACGAAGGATGTGAGCAAGACCTTTCCGGTGGACAGACCAAGGCCTAGCAGATTCTCTGGGACTGCCTTTGGGTAGCAGGCAAAACACTGCAAAGAAAGAAAAAGAATGATGGATTTAACAAGAAATACTTTACTAGGTTTCTGGACAGAGAGAAAGCATGAAGAATTATAGAAAGAAAGAGAGAGAAGGAGGTGGCAGAGAGGAGAAGAAAAGACATATTGATACTATAGTCGTGGGTGGATAATGGAAGGCCCAAAACATTAATGTTTAGACATTTGGGAACCCAATTGTACAAAAATAAATCATGAAGAACATGAAAATTATAGAACTGCTTGATGCTACCTAAAATAACATCTCTCTGTGGTCTCATAAAGAGACAAATATGACCTGACTGTAAGAAGAAATATATTAATCTTACTGGCTTAAAGTCAGTGGTCATTCATTGATCATGATTTCAGAAAGATAAAAAAAATCCTTACTTTTATTCTCTGAACTTCATCTTTATTGTTTGTAAAGAGATCCGACTTGGAGAACTGGAGGCGTGCAAAACCTGTTTCAGAGATCTGGCGGCCCGGGGGCTTTGAGGAAGCTGTAAAATAGAGAACAAAAACATCATACAATCCGTGAACTGTCTCAACTCAACACTTCAATATTTATCATGATGATCAATGTCTCCACAATTTGTGCTAGTAATACATCTATGTAAATTATGAATTTCAATAGGGCCAGCCAAATGGGCCATAAACAGTTAGCACTGATAAAGTACATTTCTTGCATTATTTCAATGACTCTTTAATTATGATTTTTTTTTAAACACAATTACGCCGGACTGGAATCATCTCAAGGAGAAAACTACTTGCAAAAAATATTAACAAATATTTGGTGTCCGATGTGTTTCTCAATATTAAAGTCATGCTAATCAAATGACACTTGTACATTTATGCATCTTCAAATACAAAAAAAACACCAAAAATGGCTATGTACAACCAATAACTTTCATATTTTTGAGATTTTAGCCCATCATACCCCTCTAAATGAAAGGCAACACAAAAACACCAATATTTAGATAACTTATTCTATCAAAATATATTAAAAATCAATTCAATATAAAGTTGTAATTTCACTCGAAATATCACAAATAAAATAAAGATTTGGTGTTAAATCAGTTTTTAATACCATGTCCGCCTATATCAGTGAGCAGCTCCACAGAATACTGGTTGAATTCTACTTGGTTGGTCCCCACGGAGAGAGAGAAGAAAGTGTCTGGATGGACCGGAGACCATTGAATATCCTGTGTCCACTTGCTAGCCATCTTGGTTCACCCACCAACATGGAAGCACTCTGCATTGGATATGGAATGAAATATATCTGTAAAAAATGTGTTTGCTTCTAGCAAACAGGAAGGCTAAAGTAGCATATAATGAATTTATGGTGTAAGAAAACGTTGCTATCTATAAAAAAAAAACAAGACACAGACCAATGATTTTAATTTTGTTTAGTTAAAGGTAGAATACTCATTTTGCAGCCTAGAATTTGACTTTCCAAGATTGTTGTGTTATGTTGAAAAGTACTAAATGTTAGAACTTATTACCAATCAATTAAGCACAAAGATTGGTCATGATAGGCGCATTTATAGTTATTCCAATAATAATTTTTCTATTCGGGCCTCGAACTTATGGACCGTGCATCAAAATTTTAAACAGCCGTTAACCCCTCGTTGACCAATAGCGCAAGAGTCTCTCTCAGAGCGTATTCCGCATGGTGTGGCAGTGTATCGAAGTGCACACTGTATGTGCTCTTATGTTTTGTGTGTGTGTGTGTGTGTGTGTGTGTGTGTGGTACCGTACTACGCTAGGAGTATCGCGATACCGTTGGTGTCAAGATGATTTATGATAGAATAGATTTTTATTTGAATTAAATATTCTGGACTACATTCGATCAAAATACTTCGTAGAGGTTATTATTTTGGCATATCTGAGCGTACACAACAAGTTGTAAGCTAGACCGATAAAACGGGTCTATTTCGATCAGGATTTGCTTCGCTGAGGCTATCGCCTGGCTATGCATCCTTCCTCAATATAGACCGATAAAACGGGTCTATTTCGATCAGGATTTGCTTCGCTGAGGCTATCGCCTGGCTACGCATCCTTCCTCAATAGACCGTTAACGCCGCTAGAGACGCCTGTGATGAAGATCAAAAAAATGGTGGTCGCTACCA